>JARQOD010001269.1:0-103582 GCA_033576555.1 Oophaga sylvatica
GATTGTTGACTGAGGTGCAATCTTTCTAGCTGCGATACTCTTCCCTGTTAGGCCATTTTTGTGCATTGCAATGATGACTGCATGTGTTTCTTTAGAGATAACCATGGTTAACAGAAGAGAAACAATGATGCCAAGCACCAGCCTCCTTTTAAAGTGTCCAGTGGTGTCATTCTTACTTAATCATGACAGATTGATCTCCAGCCATGTCCTCATCAACACCCACACCTGTGTTAATGCAGCAATCACTGAAAAGAGGTTAGCTGGTCCTTTTAAGGCAGGGCTGCAATAACGTTGAAATGTGTTTTGGGGATAAAGTTCATTTTCTAGCCAAATTTTGACTTTGCAAGTAATTGCTGTTAAGCTGATCACTCTTTATAACATTCTGGAGTATATGCAAATTGCCATTAGAAAAAGTGAAGCAGTAGACTTTGTAAAAATTAATATTTGTGTCACTCTCAAAACTTTTGGCCATGACTGTATACCATAAATAAATCATATATACCATATATTACATACCATATATATATATATATATATATATATATATATATATATATATATATATATACATACACTATCGTTCAAAAGTTTGGGGTTACCCAGACAATTTTGTGTTTTCCATGAAAACTCATACTTTTATTAATTAAATGAGTTGCCAAATGAATTTAAAATCTAGTCCAGATATTGACAAGGTTCGAAAAAAAGATTTTTGTTTGAAATAATAATTTTTTCCTTCAAACTTTCTGACAATGCCAGACCTCATGTGGCTGGAGTGTGTCAACAGTTCCTGCAAGATGAAGGCATTGAAGCTATGGACTGTCCCACCCATTCCCCAGACCTGAATCCGATTGAGCTCATCTGGGACATCATGTCTTGCTCCATCCACCAAGACTGTCCAGGAGATGGTGAATGCTTTAGTCCAGGTCTGGGAGGAGATCCCTGAGAAGACCATCCGCCGCCTCATCAGGAGCATGCCCAGGCGTTTTAAAGTAGAGAGGTCATACAGGCACGTGGAGGCCACACACACTACTGAGCATCATTTTGACTTGTTTTAAGGACATTATATTCCACTTTAATTTTATGTGTGACTCCAAATCCAGGCTTCCATTGGTTAATAAATTTGATTTCCATTGATGATTTTTGTGTGATTTTGTTGTCAGCACATTCAACTTTGTACAGAACAAAGTATTCAATGAGAATATTTCATTCATTCAGATCTAGGATGTGTTATTTGAGTGTTCCCTTTATGTTTTTGAGCAGTGTATATGATATAGATGGTGTATATATATATAAATATATATATGGTATATATGTATAAATAGTATATATATGGTATACATAGTAGGAGTTTTACTCGCTCAGATGCGACGGGAGGCAATCAGGAAGCATGTTCCTTTAAAAAGTTTATGGAGTTTATTGCTTCTCAAACCCACAAAGCAAAACAGAAAAGAAATAGCCTTTAGCTCAGGCAAAGCAAAGTACAAATGTCCAGCACTTCAGGCTCGGTCCTGGAGCCTCAACACACACAGGAGGCTTCCACCTCTCCACATACAGACCATGTGTTAAGCAGAAGCCTACCTTACATAGCTATAACCACAGCCAAGAACATATCACATGACTAGTCATGTGGTAGTGACATCACCACAGGTCGAAAAACACATGTAGTACGGTGATGCCCCTACCCAGGGCTGAGGTACATGGGCAGCCCGACCCTCCCATCTCTCAGTGCTGCCCGTAACCCGGACCCAAGTGTATTAAATGACCCCTTAGTGCTTACGTGCACTAAAGAAAACTGTAAGGTTCTGTGTACATGTTCCTGAAACTCAGTTTTTCCGTCAGCCATTTTACTTTCTGTCTTGCTGCAGCTGTCTTGCCCTCAGTCAATATGGAGTTTCCAGCTTGCATGTTCCCGCCCTGATTCTCTCCCTCTTGCTTCTTAAGCAGCCACAGCTGAGCAATCAGTGCTTCAGAATCAAGCCTGCAGTGTACCTGTGACCTGACTCCTGGAAGCCTTGGACCTTGTACTCCAGTTATTTCCTATTGTGGAACTTTGGAACACTCGTGGACTTTGGAACCTTGCTATTTGATGAATCCACGTTTGCATGGACTTATGGTAACAGAGAAGAGATCCTGAACCTGTTGTGGAGAGTGATTGCTGAGCTTAAGTTACTCTGGCCTGCTGTGTCTCCTGCTTTTGTATCTGCAAACTGTGTGACTATTATTGCCACTTGTATGAAGTAATACAAGACCTTCTATATCAAACCTGTGACTCCTGTGTTTTCATCGCACCCAAGCACAAGACACTATATGAACTGTACTCCTTACATTACAAGATTCTGAAGCCAAATGTTAGTGTCTGCTGGGTCTGGAAAGGCTGTGTCTGCTGTAACTGTGGATATCAGATGTCCGGTTGTACTTTCTGTGATGACAGTGGTTGTGACTTCTCACAACCATTCCAGGTGAGCAATTCCCTTAAGTTTTTTTTTTCTGCAGTGTTACCACAGGTAAACACTATTGTTTTTTTTTCTTTCCTCTTTTTTGTCTGCTGTAACTGTGGATATCAGATGTCCGGTTGAACTTTCTGTGATGATAGTGGTTGTGACTTCTCACAACCATTCCAGGTGAGCAATTCCCTTAAGTTTTTTTTTTTCTGCAGTGTTACCACAGGTAAACACTATTGTTTTTTTTTTTTTTCTTCTCCTCTCCTTCCAGTACTCCTGTCTTAAAAGATCTGGAAAATGGAGGCCCGCATAAAGGAACTTTGCGGAGTGACTGATAATATCATTGCAGATTTGCAGACTATAAAAACCCGTTTTACAAACCTACAGGACCTCACTAATCACAATTTGCAAGTGTTTGGACAGACTGCCCAGGATTTGCAAGCCAGGATTGAGGTTCTAGAGGAGCGAGTCCAGGCTCCTGCCGTAGCCCCGAGTTCTGGGATTCCCAAGTTGCCCCCTTTTCGTTTTGGCGGTGAACGTGAGAAATTCAGGGGATTTATTAATCAATGCAATCTTTTTTTTTCTGCACATGCTTCACAATTTCCCACTGAACGATCTAAAGTGCTTACTATAATTATGTTGCTTACCAACAAGGCTTTGATGTGGGCAAACCCTCTGATTGAGACTGAGGATGAATGTTTGGATCATCTTGATGCTTTCATTTCAGCCATGGGACAGGTGTTTGATGACCCCAATCGAGGTGCAACAGCTGAAGCAGCCATGTTAGCTTTGCGCCAAGGTAAGCACTCGGTAGCTGAATATGCTTTGGATTTCAGGAGATGGGCCCTTGATACCACCTGGGACAGTTCCGCCAAAAAATCTATTTTTCGAAAAGGGTTATCTCCACTGATTAAGGATGAACTTGCTCGTGCCGACCCTCCCACTGCGTTAGGCGACTTTATTAACTACTGCATCCGTATTGATACTCGTCTGACTGAACGCAGGCAAGAGAGATGGTTCGAAAGCAATCGCACTAACCTTTTCCTACCTTTCTCTCCAGCTAAGGAACCTTTGAGTAGGATCACACGGGAACCTGAACCTGAACCCATGCAGGTAGACTCTTTACAACGACGGTTAGTGATGCACGCAAGGAACATCGTTTTAAGGAAATCTATGTTTCTATTGTGGTAAGTCAGGCACTTCATTATAAACTGCCCCAGCCGTTCTCGTAAGACTACTGCAGCACTCATTCACTGTGAGTGTTGCGAGAGGGGATCTGTCAGGTCCGAGCCTCAGGCTCCAGAGAGATCTGCAGCAACAGATCTTGATTTCTCGGACTTAAACTCCGTTACTTCTGAGGACGTTGACTGTGTAAACGCTGCAATTTTTCAAGTTTCCTCAGCGGTGTCCCAGCTGAGTTGTAAGAAAAACAATTCTCATTGCTTTCTTTCCATCAAACTCGGGGTTGACTCAGCTTGGGTGTCTAGCTCTGCTATGATCGACTCAGGGGCAAGTGGAAATTTTATGGATGTCTCCTTTGCTCTGAAACAGGGGATACGTTCAGTGAAGAAGGCTACTCCAGTACAGATGGAAACTGTGGATGGCTCCCTGCTGACCTCTGGACCAGTGGATCAGGAAACAGAGCCTTTGAGGATTCTTATGGGTAAAGATCATCAAGAGAAACTGTCCTTTATGCTTATCTCTTCTCCCCACTTTCCCATTATTCTAGGGCTACCATGGCTGCAGGCTCAGAATCCTACCATTAACTGGGAGACCAAGGAATTACACTTTCCAGAGAAACAGATGAGTCCAAAAGTTTCAGCTTGCTCTGTTCCTAAAGGAACCATGTCAGTCCCTGAACTACCAGCTGTATACCAGGACTATGTGGATTTATGTGACAAGAAGAACGCTGACCAGCTTCCCCCTCACCGTCCATATGATTGTCCAATTGAATTATTGCCTGGAGCAGAGATACCTTTTGGTAAGATCTACCCCCTGGCGGGGCCCGAGCTAAAGGCTTTAAAGGATTACATAGACGAAAATCTAGCCAAGGGCTTCATACGCCCCTCTTCATCTCCTGCAGGTGCACCCATCTTCTTTGTAAAGAAGAAAGATGGATCTCTGAGACCCTGCGTAGACTATAGGGAACTCAATAAGGTTACTATTAGAAACCGTTATCCATTGCCTTTAATCCCTGAGTTATTGGAGAGAGTGCGACATGCCAAAATTTTCTCTAAACTAGATCTCCGTGGGGCCTATAACTTAGTCCGTATTAGACCTGGGGATGAATGGAAGACTGCATTCAGGTCACGCTATGGACACTTTGAATATCTAGTTATGCCTTTTGGTCTGAGTACCGCCCCAGCCACTTTCCAACACTTGGTGAATGACATCTTCAGGGATCTCCTAGATACATTCGTGGTGATTTATTTGGATGATATTCTAATTTTTTCTAACTCCACAGAGGAACATCATGGACATGTGAGAATGGTCTTGGAACGTCTAAGACAAAATCATCTTTACATCAAACTTGAAAAGTGTGAATTCCATAGGACCGAAATTCAATTTCTGGGGTATGTACTGTCTACACAAGGAATTAGTATGGATGGAAGCAAGACCCAAGCCATCAAGGATTGGCCAAGTCCTAGAAATGTGAAGGAGGTGCAGCGCTTCATCGGGTTTGCCAACTTCTATAGACGTTTCATTAGGAATTTCTCTGAGGTAGTGTCACCTATCACCCAACTTACCCGGAAAGAGTCTAGGTTCTCCTGGACTCCCCAAGCCCAGGAAGCATTTTCCCGTCTAAAAGATAAATTTACCACTGCACCTATCTTAGTACATCCCAACCCCGAACTTGCCTTCATAATAGAGGTGGATGCTTCAGACTGTGCCGTTGGAGCTATACTCTCTCAGAGAACAGGTGAGAAGAATGTCTTGCATCCCTGTGCCTTCTTTTCCCAGCAGTTGTCTTCGGCTGAGAGGAACTACGATGTGGGCAATAGAGAGTTGTTGGCCATTATTGCCGCCTTCAAAGAATGGAGACACCTTCTTCAGGGATTTGCACAGCAAATAGTCGTCCAGACAGACCATCGTAACCTTGAATTTATCAGGTCGGCTAAGTGCCTGACTCCTCGCCAGGCTCGCTGGAATCTTTTCTTAAACCAATTTAATTTTATCATTTCTTATAGACCAGGATCGCGCAATGGAAAGGCTGATGCACTCTCTAGGATTTATTCAGCAGAGACACGTCCACTTACTCCTCCTAAGACTATTCTTCCTGACTCTAGATTCCTGGGAGTGATTCATAATCAAGACCTACTTAAGGACATCAAGGAAGCATACCATGCGGATTCCTTTTTGGCACAACCCCCAAGGGACGTAAGTCTTGTCTTTAAGAATGGTGTGTGGATTCAGGGACAACGTCTGTATATTCCTGAAACAGTCAGATTAAGAGTATTGCAACTCATTCACGATTCCAAGATAGCTGGGCATAGAGGAATTCTAAAGACACAGGAATTTCTTTCTCGTTTCTTTTGGTGGCCCACTTGCAGAAGGATGTTTTAAACTATGTCACTTCATGTGAAGTCTGTGCAAGATGCAAAACACCTCGCTCCTCACCAACTGGTCTGTTGCAACCTCTTCCCACCCCGTCCCGCCCGTGGGGATCCATTTCTATGGACTTCATTGTGGAGTTACCAACCTCTCAAGGGAAGAACACCATTCTAGTGGTGGTTGATCGTTTAACAAAAGCAGCTCATTTTATCCCTTGTGTCGGCTTACCCACTGCAAGACAGACATCAGATTTGATGATTAAAAATGTGTTTCGCTTACATGGAGTACCAGATGAGGTTATTTCGGATCGAGGGTGCAATTCACTTCAAGGTTTTGGCAAAATTTCTGTGCAGCATTGGACATTAAAGTGAACCTTTCTTCTGCTTTTCATCCTCAGACTAATGGACAGACGGAACGAACCAATCAGACCCTGGAGCAGTATCTTCGCTGCTTTATCTGCCACCTACAGGATGATTGGGTGGATCTACTTCCACTGGCTGAGTTCTCTTATAACAACTCTCAGAGCGCCTCCACTAAGCAGTCTCCTTTTTACTCCAATTTAGGTTATCATCCTAATATTCTTCCTCGATTTCCCATAGAAACGCCTTTGCCAGCAGTGGCTGAAAGAATCACGTCTTTACAAAAGAATATGGATCTTCTAAAGGGAAATCTGGAATTGGCTCAGGAAAGGTACAAGAAAGCTGCAGATAAATTTCGTAAACCTGCACCAGCTTTCAAGGTAGGAGACCTGGTCTGGCTGTCAACCAGAAATCTTAAGTTAAGAATTCCATCATCTAAGTTGGGACATAAATACATTGGACCTTATAAAATCAGTAAAATTATAAGTGCTGTCGCTTGTCGTCTTCAACTGCCCAGAACTATGAGAATCCACCCTGTCTTTCATGTATCTCTACTAAAGGCTGCGACACCCAATACGTTTCCTGGACGTTCTTCTCCTTGCCCTGACCCAGTGCTAGTCGATGGTCAGGAAGAATTTATGGTGGAAAGGATTCTAGATTCCAGGTTGTATAGAAATCAGTTACAATATTTAATTAAATGGCAGGGCTACCCAGTGGAGGACAACTCATGGGAACCAGTCAATAACGTTAATGCTCCTCGCTTGCTCCGTCAGTTTCATCAGAGGTACCCACACAAGCCTGGTCTGAGGTCATCCGGAGGTTGTCCCTAAGGGGGAGTAATGTAAGGTTCTGTGTACATGTTCCTGAAACTCAGTTTTTCCGTCAGCCATTTTACTTTCTGTCTTGCTGCAGCTGTCTTGCCCTCAGTCAATATGGAGTTTCCAGCTTGCATGTTCCCGCCCTGATTCTCTCCCTCTTGCTTCTTAAGCAGCCACAGCTGAGCAATCAGTGCTTCAGAATCAAGCCTGCAGTGTACCTGTGACCTGACTCCTGGAAGCCTTGGACCTTGTACTCCAGTTATTTCCTATTGTGGAACTTTGGAACACTCGTGGACTTTGGAACCTTGCTATTTGATGAATCCACGTTTGCATGGACTTATGGTAACAGAGAAGAGATCCTGAACCTGTTGTGGAGAGTGATTGCTGAGCTTAAGTTACTCTGGCCTGCTGTGTCTCCTGCTTTTGTATCTGCAAACTGTGTGACTATTATTGCCACTTGTATGAAGTAATACAAGACCTTCTATATCAAACCTGTGACTCCTGTGTTTTCATCGCACCCAAGCACAAGACACTATATGAACTGTACTCCTTACATTAAAAAACACTCCGGGTTACATCACAGAGAAAAGCCATCTCTGTGACACATACCTCCCATCTACTATACAACCCTTAGCCACGCTACAATATATATACATATGGTATATATATGGTGTATATATATCTGGTATATATTGTATATATGGTATATATATATATAGTATATATGGTATATTTATGGTATATATACAGTACAGACCAAAAGTTTGGACACACCTCATTTAAAGATTTTTCTGTATTTTCATGACTATGAAAATTGTACATTCACACTGAAGGCATCAAAACTATGAATTAACACATGTGGAATTATTTTCTTAACAAAAAAGTGTGTAACAACTGAAATTATGTCTTATGTTCTAGGTTCTTCAAAGTAGCCAACTTTTGCTTTGATGAGTGCTTTGCACACTCTTGGCATTCTCTTGATGAGTTTCAAGAGGTAGTCACCGAAAATGGTCTTCCAACAATCTTGAAGGAGTTCCCAGAGATGCTTAGCACTTGATGGCCCTTTTGCCTTCACTCTGCGGTCCAGCTCACCCCAAATCATCTCCATTGGGTTCAGGTCTGGTGACTGTGGAGGCCAGGTCATCTGGCGTAGCACACCCATCACTCTCCTTCTTGGTCAAATAGCCCTTACACAGCCTGGAGGTGTGTTTGGGGTCATTGTCCTGTTGAAAAATAAATGATGGTCCAACTAAATGCAAACCAGATGGAATAGCATGCCGCTGCAAGATGCTGTGGTAGCCATGATGCTTCAGTATGCCTTCAATTTTGAATAAATCCAAATAGTGTCACCAGCAAAGCACCCACATACCTTCACACCTCCTCCTCCTCCATGCTTCACAGTGGGAACCAGGCATGTAGAGTCCATCCGTTCACCTTTTCTGCATCGCACAAAGACACGGTGGTTGGAATCAAAGATCTCAAATTTGGACTCATCAGACCAAAGCACAGATTTCCACTGGTTTTATGTCCATTCCTTGTGTTCTTTAACCCAAACAAGTCTCTTCTGCTTGTTGCCTGTCCTTAGCAGTGGTTTCCTAGCAGCTATTTTACCATGAAGGTCTGCTGCACAAAGTCTCCTCTTAACAGTTGTTGTAGAGTGTTACACTCGGTCCCCGTGCTGGCTCTGCACTCCGTCCTGGTCACTCACCTGCTCCTCTAGCTGTCCCTCTGCAGCAGTCTGCGCGCAGGCTGAGGTCTCCTGTCCCATCTGCTCCTCAGCGTCCTGTGTCCTCCTCCAGTTCCTGGCACGCTGCTAGCAGGCCTCCAGATAGATTGCTTAGGACGCGAGGCCGCGCCCACCGTCTCTCTTAAAGGGCAGCGTGCATTTTTTGAAATAGCCAATTAACCAATGGCAGCGCACTCAGTACTATATCTGGTCACTCCACCATAAGGGGAGTGCCGGAGCAACGTGTTCTATCATTGCTACATCCGGTTCTGTTCCTGATTGTCGGCGCTGCGTCTGCAGTCTCTGTGCTTCGCTTATACTATTTGTCTCCAAGATCATTGCTAACCCGTATCTGGCTAACCTGGACAATCTCGGTTATTACTGGCGCAAGTGTCATCCCGTTCCTCCATCAGCCATCCGTACCCGTGGACTGTGACAAGGTCACTGGAGCCAGCCTGCCACCATCTATTCTGGACCAGGACCTTACTCATCTCCGTCAAGAACCCTCCACGGTCTCTGTATATACCTGTTATCCTTTTGGTCCCTCTGGGACAGCTGCCACGTGTCCGGGGTCTAACTGGAGGTAGCACCTGTGTCCTCCGGGTATTCCATTCTGGTCCTGTTCGAGGGCCTTACTACGGTACCCGGGGCTCATTAGTCACGCCCCCTTCGGAGCCCCCCCGGACCGCGGTCTCGAGGTTCCACATTAAAAAATAAAGACGAATGTGAACTTCACCATCTCTGCCTCCGCTTCCATTCGTTACAGATTGATCCGGCCATGGAACCCGCTGGATCCCAGAGACCTCCGACCACGGATCTGTGCCAGGAGGTGGCCCGTTTAGGAGTTCAACAGGACAAGATCACAACTTATCTAACGCAGCTTGTCTACCCGCATGGATTCCTTGAGGTTCTCGTCTGCATCTGACTCTTCTATCAATACTCAGGTACCAGTTCCCATGGCAAGTAAAGGTCCCCGCCTTGCGGCTCCTACCCGTTTCCTGGGTGATCCTACTCTGTGTCGGGTTTTCTCAATCAGTGCACTCTACACTTCGAAATCTTGGGGCATATGTTTGCTTCTGACCGAGCCAAGGTGGGCTTCATCATGTCACACCTGGGAGGAGAGGCTCTCGCCTGGCTAAACCCGCTATGGGAGAGAGGGGATCCGCTAGTTAATGATCTTCAATCTTTCCTAGAGGCTTTTCGCAGGACCTTCGAATGAACCTGGTCGCACCACTTCGACCGCTTCTGCCTTGCTCCGCCTGCGCCAAAGTACTCTCACGGTGGCTCAGTATGCTGTTAAATTCCGCACCCTCTCGTCTGAATTGTCGTGGAACAATGAGGCTTTGGTAGCTAACTTCTGGGAAGGCCTATCCAGAAAAATCAAGGATGAGCTGGCGGGACGGGACAGACCTACCATCTTGGAAGAGCTAATATCCTTGGCAACCCGAATCGACCTGCGTTTTCAGGAGCGTTCCATGGAGATCAAGCGGGACAAAAGGTCCTATCACCTGGACTCTAGTTTGTTCAAAACAGGTACCTCGCCTTCCTCCTCCGAGGCCATGGAGGTAGACCGTGTAAGTTTGTCCACCCGCCGCCGGGAGGCACGTCGCAAGGAGGGAAGTTGTTACTACTGCGGTAGTTCTGAGCATCAGATTCATTTCTGTCCTAAAAAGTCGGGAAACTCCAGTGCCTAGGTTCGGTAGGAGGGGCCAACCTAGGTAGTGAACAGTCCTCTCCCTCATTACAAATCTCAGTCTCCGTGTCCTATGGAGCTATAAAATTCTCCAAACATTGTCTACTGGATTCTGGAGCTGCAGGGAACTTCATCCAGCAGGCGGTTGTGGATCATTACCGCTTACCAGTCCAGCGTCTTCCTGATCCGTTGCAGGTGACCGCCGTAGATGGCAAACCACTGACCGAGCCCGTCCAGTTTCAAACCGAGTTGGTGGAACTCCGGGTAGGTCTAATGCATGCTGAACGAATGCGATTTTATGTATATCCCGGTTTGTCCCATCCCATGCTTTTAGGTTTACCTTGGCTCCAGATGCATGAACCAGTCCTTAATTGGAAAACTGGTGAAGTTCTGCGTTGGGGAGACACCTGCATGAATCGTTGCTTAACCTGGATTCAACCTGTTTCGCCTCCAGTCCAGCCTGATACCCTGCCAGGGTTGCCTTCCGCCTATTGGTCCTTCTCTGACGTCTTTGGGAAAAAGGAGGCTGAGAGACTACCTCCACACAGGTCGTATGACTGTCAGATAGAGCTTCTTCCTGGAGCATCTCCTCCTCGCGGGAGAGTTTATCCCCTTTCACAGGCAGAGACTCAGGCTATGTCGGACTACATCCAAGAGAATCTGGCTAGAGGATTTATCCGAAAGTCATCATCACCGGCAGGAGCTGGATTCTTCTTTGTGAAGAAGAAGGATGGATCCTTGCGGCCCTGTATCGACTACCGGGGTCTAAATCAGATCACGGTAAAAAACAGGTATCCATTACCTCTTATTTCAGAGCTGTTTGATCGTCTCCGAGGGTCCAAGATCTTCACCAAATTGGATCTCAGAGGGGCCTACAACCTGATCCGAGTCAGAGAGGGAGACGAATCGAAAACAGCCTTCAACACCCGTGACGGCCACTATGAATACCTGGTAATGCCATTTGGCCTAAGCAATGCACCTGCGGTCTTTCAGGAATTTGTTAATGACATTTTCAGGGACCTGCTCTATACTTGTGTCGTGGTCTACCTGGACGATATTTTGATTTTCTCTGCGGACTTGGCATCACACTGGAGGCAAGTGCGCCTGGTCTTACAGAGACAGAGAGAACAGGCTATATGCCAAATATGAGAAATGCCTCTTTCAGCAGTCTTCCTTGCCTTTCCTTGGGTACATTGTATCTTCCACAGGATTAAAGATGGACCCGGAGAAGTTGTCTGCAGTTCTCAACTGGCCTCGTCCGTCTGGGCTAAAAGCCATACAACGGTTCCTAGGGTTCGCCAACTACTACCGGCAATTCATTCCACACTTTTCCACCCGAGTGGCTCCTATCACAGCCTTAACCCGGAAAGGTGTAAACTCTAAGGAATGGTCCTCCGAGGCAGAAGAGGCCTTTGTTTCTCTCAAAAAAGCCTTCGCTTCCGCACCCGTTCTCCATCGTCCTAATTCGAATGAGCAATTTTTTCTTGAGGTTGACGCTTCTTCCATAGGTGCAGGAGCAGTTCTCACCCAGAAGTCGTCTACCGGGCGGATGATCTCGTGTGGTTTTTTTTCCAAGGTTTTTTCTCCCGCAGAAAGGAACTACTCTGTCGGTGATCGCGAACTGTTGGCCAGCAAATTGGCTCTGCAAGAATTGAAAAATTTCTTGAGGGAGCTCATCACCAGGTAGTCATATTCACCGACCATAAAAACCTTGCCTATCTCCAATCTGCTTTAAGGCTGAATCCCCGTCAGGCCCGTTGGGCATTGTTTTTTGCCCGTTTCAATTTTGTACTTCATTTCCGTCCAGCTGACAAGAACATCAAGGCAGACGCACTCTCCAGAGCCTTTTTGCCTCCTGAACTGGAGGAAGAACCTCAGCACATTATTGAACCTTCTAAGTTAGTCTCTGTTGCCTCCACTGATCTTGCCCAGCTTCCTCCAGGGAAGACTCTCGTGTCCGCTTCTGATCGTAGTCGTGTTCTGCGGTGGGGTCATTCTTCTAAGTTGGCTGGCCATGCTGGTCAGAAAAAGACGCAGCAACTCATCTCTCGTTACTACTGGTGGCCTACCATGGGCAAGGATATCCAGGAGTTCGTCGCAGCTTGTCCTTCATGTGCCCGTAACAAAACTGTTAAACATCTACCAGCCGGCAGGCTTCTGCCTCTTCCGATTCCGTCTGCTCCCTGGCAGCACATCGCGATGGATTTCATCACGGATCTTCCCATTTCTTCTGGCTGCACAGTGGTATGGGTTGTGGTGGACCGCTTCTCTAAAATGGCCCATCTCGTTCCGCTATCTGGTCTCCCGTCTGCTCCAGAACTGGCCGCTCACTTCATTCAGCACATCTTCCGTCTACATGGATTTCCTCTCCACATCGTGTCCGACAGGGGCGTCCAGTTCACCTCTAAGTTCTGGAGAGCACTCTGTAAAATGGTAAAAATTGAACTAGATTTTTCTTCTGCATACCATCCCCAGTCTAATGGGCAAGTGGAGAGGATCAATCAAATCCTGGCTGGATACCTGCGTCACTTCATCAACGCTCATCATAATGACTGGGTAGAATTACTGCCCTGGGCGGAATTCTCCTACAACAACCAAGTAAGTGAATCTTCTGGAAAGTCTCCCTTTCAGATTGTGTTTGGACTCCAACCCGGGATTCCTCCTCCTATCTCTGGATTGTCTGATGTTCCGGCAGTCGATACCTTGTCTAAGAATTTCTCGAACATTTGGAGAGATACCAGGTCTGCTTTGGAGAAAGCCTCTCAACGTATGAAAACGCATGCGGACAAAAGACGTTTGGAGGCTCCCATCTTTCGTCCAGGAGACAAGGTATGGCTCTCCTCCAAGTACATCCGTTTAAAGTTACCGTCGTACAAATTGGGTCCCCGTTTCATTGGTCCCTTTGAAGTCTTGAGACAAATCAACCACGTCTTTTACAAACTGAAATTACCTAATTCTCTACGTGTACCTAACTCCTTTCATGTTTCCCTCCTCAAACCAGTAGTGTTGAGCTCCTTCTTTAAGGACCCCGGTACCACTCCAGATCCGGTCTCTGAGGATGATGTTTTTGAGGTAAAACATATCTTGGCCTCTAAGAAAGTAAGAGGTAGGATCTATTACCTGGTGGACTGGAAGGGTTTTGGTCCTGAGGAGAGGTCTTGGGAGCCTAAAGAGAACATCCAGGCTCCTCTTCTTCTTAAAAGATTTCACGCAGGCTTGAAAAAGAGGGGGGGTAAAGAGGGGGATACTGTTACACTCGGTCCCCGTGCTGGCTCTGCACTCCGTCCTGGTCACTCACCTGCTCCTCTAGCTGTCCCTCTGCAGCAGTCTGCGCGCAGGCTGAGGTCTCCTGTCTCATCTCAGCGTCCTGTGTCCTCCTCCAGTTCCTGGCACGCTGCTAGCAGGCCTCCAGATAGATTGCTTATGACGCAAGGCCGCGCCCACCGTCTCTCTTAAAGGGGCAGCGTGCATTTTTTGAAATAGCCAATTAACCAATGGCAGCGCACTCAGTACTATATCTGGTCACTCCACGATAAGGGGAGTGCCGGAGCAACGTGTTCTATCATTGCTACATCCGGTTCTGTTCCTGATCTGTCTGCGCTGCGTCTGCAGTCTCTGTGCTTCGCTTATACTATTTGTCTCCACAGATCATTGCTAACCCGTATCTGGCTAACCTGGACAATCTCGGTTATTACTGGCGCAAGTATCATCCCGTTCCGCCATCAGCCATCCGTACCCGTGGACTGTGACAAGGTCACTGGAGCCAGCCTGCCACCATCCATTCTGGACCAGGACCTTACTCATCTCCGTCAAGAACCCTCCACGGTCTCTGTATATACCTGTTATCCTTTTGGTCCCTCTGGGACAGCTGCCACATGTCCGGGGTCTAACTGGAGGTAGCACCTGTGTCCTCCGGGTATTCCATTCTGGTCCTGTTCGAGGGGCCTTACTACGGGTACCCGGGGCTCATTAGTCACGCCCCCTTTGGAGCCCCCCGGACCGCGGTCTCGAGGTTCCACATTAAAAAATAAAGACGAATGTGAACTTCACCATCTCTGCCTCCGCTTCCATTCGTTACATAGAGATGTGTCTGCTGCTAGAACTCTATGTGGCATTGACCTGGTCTCTAATCTGAGCTGCTGTAAACCTGCGATTTCTGAGGCTGGTGACTCGGATAAACTTATCCTCAGAAGCAGAGGTGACTCTTGGTCTTCCTTTCCTGGGGCGGTTCTCATGTGAGCCAGTTTCTTTGTAGCACTTGATGGTTTTTGCAACTGCACTTGGGGACACTTTCAAAGTTTTCCCAATTTTTCAGACTGACTGACTGACCTTCATTTCTTAAAGTAATGATGGCCACTCGTTTTTCTTTACTTAGCTGCTTTTTTCTTGCCATAATACAAATTCTGACAGTCTATTCAGTAGGACTATCAGCTATGTATCCACCAGACTTCTGTACAACACAACTGATGGTCCCAACCCCATTTATAAGGCCAGAAATCCTACTTATTAAACCTGACAGGGCACATCTGTGAAGTGAAAACCATTTCTGGTGACTACCTCTTGAAGCTCATCAAGAGAATGCCAAGAGTGTGCAAAGCAGCCATCAAAGCAGAAGGTGGCTACTTTGAAGAACCTAGAATATAAGACATAATTTCAGTTGTTACACACTTTTTTAAGTATATACCGTATATACTTGTGTATAAGCCGAGATTTTCAGCACCTTTTTTTGTGCTGAAAATGCCCCCTCGGCTTATACACGAGTCATAGGGCAGAAACCAGCGGGGGAGGGGATGCGGCGGCAGGAGCCGGTGGCTGGGACATCATACTCACCCTCCCCGTGCCATCGCTGAACGTCCCTGCAATCCTGCGTTCTCCCCGGCTTCCTGCAGCTCTCCCCGGCTTCCTGCAGCTCTCCAGCGCTGAGCGGTGACGTAATACCCGCTCATTAAGGTCATGTAATATGGACGCGACGCCACTCCCATGGGCGTGGCCTCCATATTCATGGCCTTAATGAGCGGTATTACGTCACCGCTCAGCGCTGAAGAGCTGCAGGAAGCCGGGGAGAGCTGCAGGAAGCCGGGGAGAACACAGGATTGCCGGCCGGGACGTTCACCGATGGCACGGGGAGGGTGAGTATGATGGAGGAGGATGGGGGGAGCATGGAGGAGGACAAGGAGCATGGAGCAGGACGGGGGGGGGAGAGCACGGAGCAGAACGGGGGGAGGAAGGAGAGCACGGAGCAGAACGGGGGAGGACGGAGAGCAGGACGGGGGGGAGGACGGAGAGCACGGAGCAGAACGGGGGGAGGACGGAGAGCACGGAGAAGAACGGGGGGAGGACGGAGAGCACGGAGCAGGACGGGGGGGGAGACGGAGAGCACGGAGCAGAACGGGGGGAGGACGGAGAGCACGGAGCAGAACGGGGGGAGGACGGAGAGCACGGAGCAGAACGGGGGGAGGACGGAGAGCACGGAGCAGAACGGGGGAGGACGGAGAGCAGGACGGGGGGGAGGACGGAGAGCACGGAGCAGAACGGGGGAGGACGGAGAGCACGGAGCAGAACGGGGGAGGACGGAGAGCAGGACGGGGGGGAGGACGGAGAGCACGGAGAAGAACGGGGGGAGGACGGAGAGCACGGAGCAGAACAGGGGGAGGACGGAGAGCACGGAGCAGGACGGGGGGAGGACGGAGAGCACGGAGCAGAACGGGGGGAGGACGGAGAGCACGGAGCAGAACGGGGGGAGGACGGAGAGCACGGAGCAGAACGGGGGGAGGACGGAGAGCACGGAGCGGAACGGGGGAAGGACGGAGAGCACGGAGCGGAACAGGGGGAGGACGGAGAGCACGGAGCGGAACAGGGGGAGGACGGAGAGCACGGAGCAGGACGGGGGAGGACGGAGAGCACAGAGCAGGACGGGGTGGGCACAGAGGAGAATGGGGGAGTGCAGAGCTGGATGGGGGACCACGGAGCAGGACGGGGGAGGATGGAAAGCACGAGCAGGACAGGATAATGGAGCAGGAGGAGGGGAGCACAGAGGAGAATGGGGGCGCACAGAGCTGGATGGGGGAGCACAGAGCAGGACGGCAACTTATACACCCGGCTTATACGCGAGTCAATAAGTTTTCCAAGTTTTTTGTGGCAAAATTAGGGGGGTCGGCTTATACATGGGTCGGCTTATACATGAGTATATACGGTAATTCCACATTTGTTAATTCATAGTTTTGATGCCTTCAGTGTGAATTTACAATTTTCATAGTCATGAAATTACAGAAAAATCTTTAAATGAGAAGGTGTGTCCAAACTTTTGGTCTGTACTGTATAATATATATATATATATATATATGGTATATATATTTGGTGAGGTTAGATCTGCGGGCACCCCAGTGGACATCTACATCACATGAATCGCTCCATCCCAATATTCTCCCAGAGAACCATTCTATATGGGGCGAATGATGAAGCAGCCATGGTACCCCTAGCAAGACCTTGTCAGTTCCCTCGGGTATGACTAGCAAGGAAATTGTCTCCTGATGTGCTGGAAACATGGTGAGTGTGATGGTCTGATGAGTGATCTGTGAGGGCAAAGTTGACCCATTTACCACCTGGATGGTAACTGGCTTGGTGAGCATCAGCAGAGGTATTGTGTGCCATTGGGCGAAGGCAGAAGACATGAAATTGCCCTCCGCCCGAAATCCACACAAACCGCCACCGCATGAGTGGACGGGCCAATGGAGAATGTTCCCTTAAAAGACAATTTGGAGGAGAACGCCACTGTGTCTAGTGTGCCTCCTCCTATAGCCACTAGACGGATTCGTTTTCCTGACCGCTGAGGACATCTGTTGGCAGAATGTCCCGGCTGCCGACAGACAAGACAGACCAGGAGTGCACGAGCGGACCGAGACTTAGATCCCGCTTGAGAAACCTCCATGACCTCTTGAGGCTCTGACACCTGGACCGGAGATTCCAGAGCCTTGGCGAAATTAGGAGTCATCTGAAACCTCTGCTGACATTGGACTCGCTCCAACTTTCGCTCGGAGTATCGAAGGTCAATGAGAGTGGAGACTGATATTAGCTCCTCCAGTGTGGCCGGAATCTCCCTAGTGGCCAGCACGTCCTTCACATGGTCAGCCAGTCCCCTCCAAAAGACAGGGATGAGGACTTTATCCGGCCACTCCAGCTCAGATGCAAGAGTCCGGAAGTGGACGGCAAAGTGGCTGACCATAAAAGAGCCCTGAGTCAATGTCAGCAGCTAGAGCGCAGTATTGTTGGTGACCCGAGGGCCTACAAAGACCTGCTTCAGAGCGCTCAGGAACTGCGAGACACTCTGCAGCACCATATCATTGCACTCCCACAGCGGCGTAGCCCACTCCAACGCCCTGTCCGACAAGAGTAAGATCACGAACCCCACTCTAGCCCGCTCTGAGGGGAAACGTGCAGCCAGCAGCTCTAGATGTATCGCACACTGGTTTACGAATCCCCTACAGGTCTTATTGTCACCTCTGAACTTATTGGGCAGAGGAAGGCGAGAGAGAGATGGTACAGAGGTGGCAGCGGACATATGAGTCGCAGCTTCAGAGGCTGCCTTAGCCGCTACCGCGGTAACATCAACAGCTGAGGTTGCACACTCCAGAGTGGACAACCTGTGCTCCAGCTGCTGAATATACCGCTGTAACCGCTGCTCTTCCGCCATTGCTATCGAAACCTTGGCGCTAAGATACTATTAGGGTTGCGGAACGCACTGAATAGTATATTTAATAGAGAGTGTTCCCAACCCGGAGTCCACCATGCAGAGCTGGGAAACTGCAGCTAATCTGTGCAATGGCGCACTAAGCTAGCGATCCCCTAGTACACACAGGGTTAAATGACACCCTGTGGAGTAAGCATGGGTCACCCTGTTCTGATTACTTCTCAGACAGGGGAGCACCAGCCAGGGGACCCAACTCGGCACACTGCTGAGTGGTAGCAAAAATAAACACTAACTAAAGCGCACCACGGGGTAGCGCAAAACAAGAGCACAAGCTCAACTGACCGCAGAGCAGTGCCAAAAGGTGTGTGCCAGAGCACGTGGGTTGACTGTGCCCTGTAATCAGCCCGTGTTAAAAGCAGCAGACATGGCCGAGACAGGCGGTAGGTCAAGCCGAGTAAAAACCTGCCTCTCTAGGTAACACTGGACGATCATACACGCCAATAGTGCGGCAGGTTCTCGGCCCAAACACGCATACATACACAGAGTGGCAGCGTATCCACTCGCTCACACATACCGCAAATGATCTTAGTGCACCAACGGGTGCACCAAAGATCTTTTTATAGCTTCTGTCAATTAGACAGGACCTTGCTCACTGGCCAATCCGGAGCCAGACCAGGACCTGAGCATGTGACAGGCGACCACCACTGAGAAGTCGACCAACGAGCATGCTCAGTAGAGCGAAACTTGGACTTAGTCTCAGGAGTGACCGCACGCTGCTGAGAATAGCCAGTTACTATAGCTGTACCTGGAGAGGCAGCAGTAAGCAAGCGTACCGCCTGGCTCTGAGCAAAATGCTGAGACCAACGTCTTTGCTCAGCAGTATTCACTGCAGTCGAGACTGAATGGGAGACCGCAGGAGAAGACAAGGCTTGGGATTCCTCCAGTGTAGAGGGAGAATCCTGTCGCCTAACATATATGGTATATATTGTAGCATTTCAGGGGATATAGCTCTAGGATCGCTGTCTGGGTAGACAGAATGGCACGGAAACAGTTCATTCAGACAGCAGTTTGGTGAAAACTGGCCGCAACCAGTTTTATTAAAGTCCACAGCACACAGATAAAAACAAAGCATAAACAAAAGACCTGGGCTTGTCTAGCCTCTAATTACACTTAGATAGATGGCCCTCTCTATCCGGGACC
The DNA here is from genome assembly GCA_033576555.1 of Oophaga sylvatica. Classification (NCBI taxonomy): domain Eukaryota; kingdom Metazoa; phylum Chordata; class Amphibia; order Anura; family Dendrobatidae; genus Oophaga; species Oophaga sylvatica. Next base: position 19,477 of record JARQOD010001269.1, read on the forward strand.
CAGACTCTACCAGTCTGTGCCCAAAACAACACATATCACATATGTTACCAGTATGGAGCTTCACAGATACTCCTTCTTGTGTCTGAAGGCACCTTCCATGACCAGACTTGAGAGAGATCCACTCCTATTCAGCCGCTCTTCACACGGATTCGCACTGAGACTACTCCTATGTCCGGGGTCCTTCCTGCACCCAAACTGAGATAGCTCAAACACTCTTGGAGACTGCTTCCTTGTGCCAGGACACCTCTCTGTGTCCAGGCTAAAGACAGCTCTAACACTCTTGGAGACTGCTTCCTTGTGCCAGGACACCTTCCTGTGTCCAGGCTAAACTAGCTCTCAGATTGTGTTTGCAGACACCTACTTCTGGTCTCCTAATTAAGACCTGAGTAGTTTCAGGCTTGTGCTGCAAGTGTGTGCTGAATGTGAGGTGTAGTGACCTTTCTCTACCACTAGGTTTACAAAGCCACACATTTCCCTTATACCTAGGTGAAATGTACACCCCATTCATCACATATTCACTCACTGTCTCACATATCCCCTCCCTCTTCTCCAGACCAGAGGGCTGGTCATCCAGACCGGAGGGCTGGTCAACAATCCAACAGAGACAGTGAACTCTGGACCAGTCATGGCCCTCATCAGCTTCATCCTCACCACTGTCATAGCCAACATCAGTTTTCTCTTCATCTGAAGCATCCGCACTACCCTGTACCCTCCCAGGCCTATACTCCTCGGGCCTCGGGTATCCTGCACGGTTTCATCTTGACCTTAGGGCCGGGCTCATTTTCGATATAGTGCCTGGCCAGAGAAGTACGACCCGACACATCAGAACACTTCTGCTGACTCTTCCTCAGAAACTCACGTACCTCCTGTCCCTGGTGCACTGACCATGTGTCACCAACTATCACAGAAGGTATAGGGGGTTTTTTCACTTTTCTCCAGTTCCCCACTTTCAGGCTCTTCTGGCAGGACATGCCCAGAAGCCCCACCGTCAGTCCTAGACTCTACCTCTTCAGCCACATCACTTTGGTCTCCAATATCTCCATTTATTCCAGCCCTCAAGTTCTCCTTGATAGCGGCATCTGTATACTCAGAACCCGCCGGATTCTTCTCTTCCACCACGTTCTGCATCCCATCTGGGCTCCCGTGTGTCTGCAGCGGCAACGGAGTGACACATCGCTTTTCCCATTTGTTGGGACGTGGCTCCGATGTAGCCTCCCTGAAAGTGTGCTTGAGCTCACCAATGCCAGCTACTGATCCGGACCGTAACCCGTCCACGCCGCGGTCTTCGGCAGAAACAGATTCCTGGACAGAGTCAGTCCCCATATCTTCAGTCTTGCTCCTCACAGCTTCACTTGAAACCTCAGCTTCTGATGAGGCATCTGGCTTGGTGACCACCACTTCCATGGCTTTTTCCACCTCTGCAGCATCACCTTCAGAGTCCTTGGCATGATGCAGATCCACACCACACACTGACAACTTCTCATCTTCAACAGCATCCACTTGTGCTGTGTTCAGTTTCAGAGTCCTGCCTTTAAAGCTCAGCTCTCCTCCTTTCACCTTAGTCTTCGCCAGGGAACCGGCCAACTGTAAAACATCTTCAGATGCCATCTTCTGTCTGGCTGTAAGGTCAGCATCAGCTTTCTTCTCAGGACTCTCAACCTCCTCTGCTACCATGCCTTCCTCATTTGCACTGGTTGCTTTATGGTCATCAGATAATTCACTATCACTATCTGACCCCTTTTTCTCAGCCACATCTGGCTCACTGTCAGGGCTATACACTTCATTTTCATTCACATCCTGCTCACTGTCAGGGTTATACAATTCATTTTCATTCATATCCTGCTCACTGTCAGGGTTATACAATTCATTTTCATTCACATCCTGCTCACTGTCAGGGTTATACAATTCATTTTCATTCACATCTTGATCTGGAACCTTAGTTAACATGTCATCCACAACATTAACTTCACCATCTGGTCCCTCAAGTATGTGACTATGTGACAACCCCAGCACTATACTTCTATATAGCTCAGGTACCAGGAGCTGACTCACGACCTCTCCCTGGACTTCAGTGTCCCTATACAATAGGCTATTGTTCATGGCAGCATGAGGAAACCTCTCCTCAGAGCCAGGCTCCTGAGAAACCTCACTTAGAACAATCATATTTTCCTGTGCCGTTTCAAGAGAGGGGTCTCGCCACTGCTCACTCTCAAAACTGTCACAAGACACAGGCAAGTCAGGGACACTCGGTTCTCGAGAACCACCATCCTCGTCTCCCAACATCACCTGCAAAGGAATTTCATCACTATCACAGTCATCATTATTATCAATATCATTATCATGACTATGATCAGTATCATCATCACTATCATGATCATCATCACTATCATTATCAGCATCAGCATCATCATCATGGTCATCATCATTATCATGATCATCATCATCATCATTATCATTATCATCATCATCATTATCATGGTCATCATCATTATCATGATCATCATCATCATTATCACATAAGTTTAACGGCCCACTAGCATTGTGTTCTGCCCCTCGGGACTGCGCACCCTCAATAGGAGCTTCATCACACTGTCCATCAGAAACATTTTTCCCCCAGAGATCCTTAGACCGGGGAAAGTCATTACCCAATATAACGGGTTGCACCAGGGTCTTCACTACCCCCACTTCACATGAAACCTCCCCGAGTTTGGGGACCAAGTCCACGGCAGTCTCTGGGTAGACTTTGGTGTCTCCATGGATGCACACCATACTCAGGTGCTTATCAGGGATGAAGTCCCTATCAATCAGGCTGTCACATACGGAAGTCACTGGACTCTCTGAGTCCAAGAGGGCCTGTGCTGGACAGTCATTTACAACCACCGGGGACCCCTGTGGTCCAGTCTCTTCGGCTGAGGTGGACACACACACAGGTTCTGCGCAGAGAGAGAGGGATCTGCCAACATCACAACACATAGGCTCCCCCTCTATTGGACAGTTGGCTGCAATTTCACGCCAGCTCCAACACTGTCCATCACACTCTCCCACCCACATGTCCCCTCGGGCCTGAACCCGCTTATCAGCATACCCCATGTCCCCAACAGCTGGAACGCTCTTACCGCGAGAGTTCAGCATCCGGGAACTCTGAAGTGACGACCTCTCAGACGGCTGTACCTCAGGAGGACGTGCTCGGGTGTAGCGGTTCACTATCACCTTTTCAACTCCATAATCAGGTTTGCTTACTGCAGACTCCCAACTGCATCTCCAGTCATGAACTCCCCTGGCACGGGCTGTCACCGTAACACCCAGCCAGGTAAGAATCGCCGCTTTCAACTTGGCATAGTCTTCGCTGTCCTGCTTGCTCAGGTCAGCCCAGACTTTTTGGGTTCCCCAATCAGATAGGGTACGACCGCCATGGCCCATTCAGATAGTGGCAGATTCTCCTTCTCTGCCAGTCTCTCAAACCTAGTAAGATATACCTCCACATCATCACGAGGTGTCATTTTTCTCAAGGACCGTCTTACCGCCTTCTTTATAGCGGACAACGCCGGTGCCTTCACAACATTACTTCGGGACGCGGCACCGAAATCCTTTTTTGGTGCTGTCATCTGCTCATCAAATAACCGGTTATTCTCCTGCTGCTGCTGCAGAAATTGCTGCTGGGCCTGCTGCATGCGCTGCTGGTGCTGCAGGCGCTGCTGCTCCATGCTCTGCTGCATGCTTCGCTGGGCCTGGGCCAGGTACTCAATGAGCTCCTCCATACTGCCGGACTTATCTGTCTCAACCACGGCAGTCTTATGTTGCACATTAACTTGCGCCATTTGTTCAAACAGCGCCTCCATGCTGTCATCCATGCTGTCAGACTTCTCTGTCTTAACAACGGCAGTCTTCACTCAAGACATACACACTCTACAGTCTTTTCCATAGAAAAATTCAGCTCTGCTGTGCAGACTTTTTTTTTTTTTTTCCTTTGCAAAGTCTATTAGGGCTCCTGTCTCTTTAAGACTGCTCCACAGACTTTTCTTTTGCTGCTGCACATTCCACAGTCATTTTCACAACAAGTTCAGCTTTGCTGTGCACACATTTTCTCTCTGCAGACCCTATCAGGGCCACTGTCTCTCCAAGACTGCTCCAAACAGACGTTTCTGCTGACACACTTTTTTTTTTTTTCTGCTGCTATTTCAATAGACTTCACCTTTAATGCTGTCTCTAAGCCTCTGTGCTGCATACACACTCTAGCACTAAGGCTAAGTGCACACGTTCAGGAATATTTGCGTTTTTTTCGCGTTTTTTCGCGGGAAAAAACGCGTCAAAAACGCATGTATTAAGCATCCTATCATTTAGAATGAATTCCGCAAATTTTGTGCACATGGTGCGTTTTTTTCCGCAAAAAAAACGCATCGCGGAAAATCTAGCAGTTTGTCCATTAATTTTGCGGATTTCTAGCGTTTTTCCCTCTTTATTATTGACCTAGAAAGTTCAGGAAAAAATCGCGGTAAAAACGCGTCAAAACCGCGCAAAAAACGCACCAAAAACGCGCAAAATCCGCGCAAAAAAAACGCGCGTTTTTGCCGCGCAAAAAAGTCCGGTTTTTGCTCAGGAATATTCTGCAAACATTCTGCAAACGTGTGCACTTAGCCTAACTGTATCAGGCACTGCGCTGCCCCAGCATTCTCCGCCAATTGTAGCATTTCAGGGATATAGCTCTAGGATCGCTGTCTGGGTAGACAGAATGGCACGGAAACAGTTCATTCAGACAGCAGTTTGGTGAAAACTGGCCGCAACCAGTTTTATTAAAGTCCACAGCACACAGATAAAAACAAAGCATAAACAAAAGACCTGGGCTTGTCTAGCCTCTAATTACACTTAGATAGATGGCCCTCTCTATCCGGGACCCAGACTCTACCAGTCTGTGCCCAAAACAACACATATCACATATGTTACCAGTATGGAGCTTCACGGATACTCCTTCTTGTGTCTGAAGGCACCTTCCATGACCAGACTTGAGAGAGATCCACTCCTATTCAGCCGCTCTTCACACGGATTCGCACTGAGACTACTCCTATGTCCGGGGTCCTTCCTGCACCCAAACTGAGATAGCTCAAACACTCTTGGAGACTGCTTCCTTGTGCCAGGACACCTCTCTGTGTCCAGGCTAAAGACAGCTCTAACACTCTTGGAGACTGCTTCCTTGTGCCAGGACACCTTCCTGTGTCCAGGCTAAACTAGCTCTCAGATTGTGTTTGCAGACACCTACTTCTGGTCTCCTAATTAAGACCTGAGTAGTTTCAGGCTTGTGCTGCAAGTGTGTGCTGAATGTGAGGTGTAGTGACCTTTCTCTACCACTAGGTTTACAAAGCCACACATTTCCCTTATACCTAGGTGAAATGTACACCCCATTCATCACATATTCACTCACTGTCTCACAATACGTAGATAATCCTCCCTATTGTTGGTTAGTGCTTTTGTATGATAGAGGTTTTCTGTTATCCCCGTTTTGTTTTTGTCTTGTTTACTTTACATTTCTGTCCCACACGTCATGGTGTGAGGTAGGGGACAGATCAGGTTTTAACAGGATCTTAGTAAGGTCAGAGACTCAGGCCTCTCTACCTCCAAGAGTACCCCCAAGACAGAGATAGTTAGGGTCCCAGTTCCAGGGCCAGTTTGAGGCCTCTCTTCCTTACCGAAGACCGTCACAGCGTGATAGTGTATCAGGAAAGGGAAATAGTTCTACTAGATATATCACTAGATGGGTTATGAGAGCAATTAGTACCCACAACGTCTCATTTGGGCATATTTCATCTGAAGCCCTCCTGAAAAAGTGTTAAAAAGAATGAACAGCAATGCTTGGTATATGTTTCTCCTTTTCTCACTTCTTTTAACCACTCCAGGCTTTGAAAGCCGTGAAGTGGCTAAAAGTAAAGACCTGACCATTCTTCCAGCACTATTTTCTAAATATGATTTAGAAAAAGACTCTTTGCCACAAAGGGCACCCAAGAAGATGTCCTAAAAGATGCTTCAGGAAGAACACTGCCAGCAACTTCCTGTCAAGGTCACCGCACTGCACTTGCTCACTGAGCCAGTGCATGTGTCCCGAGTGAACAAACTATGCCCAAAGATACCTGTAGCAGAGCCGCAGCAGAGATGATGCGTGTTTCTCAGTAACAGGACCTTCCACATGTGACTGCTAGTGGGCGGAGCCGGCCACACGTCTCTCAGAGGCAATAGCAGCAGATAGAGAATGCTTCAGACCAAAGGACCTGCAGGCACGTGACTGCTAGTGGGCGTGGCCTAAGCTCCAGAGAGCTATGAGGTGAAGGAAAACTCCTAGAAGGGTAACTACAGGACACAGTTACCAAGGGGCAAATACCGAACGGATAATCAGAACATAGCCAAGGAGTCATACACATAGAGGGCGACGAAGTACAAGAGGAGCAGGCAGAGCGGAGTCAGAACGTAGCCAAGGGTCATACACGTAGAGGGCAGCAGAGTACAAAAGGGACAGGCAAAACTCGAAACAGGGACACAGCCAAATCAGAACCAGACAGACAGAACGTAGCACAGGCACAAAGCACTGGCACAAGCACAACAGGGTCACACACACTCGGCCAAGGGTCAGAGTATAAGCGACAGAGGATGGCCCCACAATGAGGCTATAAAAAGCCTCCCAGAATCCCAGAGTGAGGCCATCCCGGTTAACCCTAAAACCACCTAATCCCAGAAACTCAGCAGACCATGACAGTACCCCACTTTTAACGGGGGCCTCTGGACCCCCAGGTTTCTCAGGGTGCCGGGCATGGAATGCACGAATCAGGCGGTCAGCGTGTACCGATCTAGCTGATACCCAAGACCGATCCTCAGGACCGTACCCCTTCCAATGCACCAGATATTGCAAAGCCCCCCGAACCCGCCTGGAGTCCACAATATGTTGCACTTCGAACTCCATGTGCCCATCAACCAAGACTGGAGAAGGACCGGCGTCTGAATCCTCCCTCACTGACCCAAAAGGTTTAAGTAAGGACCTATGAAACACATTATGGAGTTTTAAAGAGGGGGCAGACGAAGGCGATAGACTACCGGGTTCACCACCTCAATGACTTCATAAGGGCCAATAAACTTAGGTCCAAGTTTGGCAGAGGGCACTCGAAGTCTTATGTTCCGTGTGGAGAGCCAAACCTTATCTCCACATCGCAACAACTGAGCAGAGTCCCTCTTTTTATCCGCAAAACGTTTATATTTTTCCTGAGCCATAGAAATATTTAGTCGAACCTTTGACCACAGATCCCTGAGACGATTGATACCGTCCTCTGCCCCCGGGCAACCAGAATCCATGCGCGAAAATTCGCCAAAATGAGGGTTTATCCCATAATTAACAAAAAATGGTGACCTACCGGTAGACTGGTTTACCCGGTTGTTGAAGGCGAACTCTGCTAACGGCAAGGCATCAGACCAGTCGCTTTGCAGGGAAGAAGTCAAGCACCGCAGGATTTGTTCAAGCGACTGGTTGGTGCGTTCAGTTTGCCCGTTACTTTCTGGATGATAAGCTGAGGAAAATGACAAAGATATCCCCAGTTTTTTGCAAAATGCCCGCCAAAACTTAGACACAAATTGAGTTCCTCTATCAGACACAATATTCGTAGGTACCCCGTGCAAACGTACCACCTGGGAAAGGAAAAGTCTAGAGAGAGTCTCTGCTGATGGTAAACTTGCCATGGGTACAAAATGTGCTAATTTAGAAAATCTGTCCACAATTACCCAAATAACAGTATTTCCACGGGGCAATGGCAGATTGGTAATGAAGTCCATGGACAAATGAGTCCATGGTCTTCCCTGAATTGGTAAAGGCACCAATTCCCCGGCCGGCCGGCAATGAGAGCTCTTAGAACGGGCACATATTCCACATGTAGCGACATGTTTCTTAACATCTAAAGCCATTAAAGGCCACCAAAAAACTCTTGCCACTGCTTCTCGTGTGGCTGCAATACCAGGGTGGGCACTCAATTTCGAATCATGGAACGCCCACAGGAGTTTAGTGCGCAAATGCTGCGGAACAAATAATTTGTCTTCAGGTTTGGACCTTGGTGCTGAAGATTGAGCCCCCACAATCTCTCGCTCCAATTCCGATGAAACTTCGGCCACCACGATACTGGGTTGAAGAATGGGGGACGGCGGGTCGGGGGTGGACACTGGTTCAAAACTACGTGACAGAGCGTCAGCCTTCACATTTTTTGACCCTGGACGAAAAGTAATAGAAAACTGAAATCTGGAAAAAAAAGTGACCAGCGGGCTTGCCTGGGAGTCAGTCTCTTAGCAGATTTGATATATTCTAAATTTTTATGGTCAGTGATAACTGTAATAGGTTGAGCCGCCCCCTCCAAAAAATGCCTCCATTCTTCGAACGCCAATTTAATAGCCAAGAGCTCCCTATTGCCTACGTCATAATTTTTTTCAGCGGGAGAAAATTTTTTAGAAAAATAGGCACAAGGCCTGAGATTAGTTAGGGAAGCCGGTCCCTGCGACAACACTGCCCTCACCCCCACCTCAGAAGCATCAACCTCAACCACAAATGGCATAGAAGGGTCGGGTTGAATCAGGATAGGAGCAGATGTGAAACATTTTTTTAACGTTAGAAATGATTGTTTAGCTGACGGGGACCAGTTCCTGACATCTGCCCCTTTACAAGTGAGATCCGTAAGGGGTTTAGTTATCTGTGAGAACCCTTTAATAAATTTGCAATAATAATTTGTGAATCCCAAGAAGCGCTGAAGTCCCTTAAGGTCCCAGGGCTGGACCCACTCCACAATAGCTTGCACCTTCTTGGGATCCATGCGAAACCCCAGAGGTGAGATAATAAGACCTAGAAATGACAACTCTTGAACAAAAAATGAACATTTCTCAAGTTTGACAAACAATTGATTTTCTCGAAGCCTCTGGAGCACAGTTTTAACATGTAACAAATGTGACTGTTTATCAGCAGAATATATCAGGATATCATCCAGGTATACAACCACATAGCGACCGATAAGGTCCGAGAACACAACATTGATAAAATTTTGGAAAACGGCTGGTGCATTGGTGAGACCAAAAGGCATAACCAAGTTCTCAAATAACCCCTCAGAAGTAAGAAAAGCCGTTTTCCACTCATCCCCTTCCCGTATCCTTATCAGATTATAGGCCCCTCTGAGATCCAGTTTAGAGAACCATCTGGATCCAGAGAGCTGATTACAGAGATCGGGAATCAAAGGCAGAGGATATGTGTTCCTGACCGTAATTTTGTTTAATTCTCGAAAGTCGAGGCAGGGACGCAGGCCACCGTCTTTTTTCTTAACAAAGAAAAACCCCGCTGCTACCGGGGAAACTGAAGGTCTGATGTGCCCCTTACGGAGACTCTCAGCAATATATTGTTTCATAGCCAGGCGCTCCGGACCTGACAAATTAAATAAACGAGCTTTGGGCAATTTGGCTCCTGGAATAAGATCGATGGCACAGTCAAATGGCCTATGAGGGGTAACGCCTCAGCCTCACTTTCTGAAAAAACGTCCTCAAAGTCTTTTAGGTACTCTGGAATACCCTCCAGACTGACAGAAGACACAGAGACAGGTTTTGCAATTTTCACACAAAAAAAAGATTTAGAGTCACAGTCAACACATTTGGACCCCCACTTGACAATCTCCCCCAATTCCCAGTCAATCATTGGATTGTGGCGTTGAAGCCAGGGCATGCCCAAAACCAGCCCTGCGGGCAATTTGTCCATAACAAAGCATTCAATCTCTTCCATGTGAGAAGCACCAATTTTTAATACAAATTTCTTAGAAACAGAAAGAATCCCCGTTCGGGTGAGAGGAGATGAGTCAATGGCCACGATTTTAAGTGGGGTATGAAGCCTGACTGTCCCTATCTGGAGTTGGGAAATGATATCAGAGCAGACCAGGTTAAGTGATGAACCACTGTCCACCAGTGCTGTAGAGATAAAACGATAACAGTCTACCAACAGTTCAACCTTTAGAAAAACCTTGGTACATGAGGAAGAAAGTACCTGAGGGTCTGGGCAGGCTCCTCGATCACTACCCAGACCTAGTCGTTTCCCGTCGCCTTGGAGGATGACGGACACAAGGGACACTCCTTTTTCCAGTGACCGGACTCCCCACAGTAAAAACAGAGCTGTTTCTCCCGGCGACGTTCTCTCTCTTTTTCTCTGACAGAGGTGACGCCCACTTCCATAGGCTCAGGAGCAGCAGGTGCGATACCAGTCTCTTTGCTGCCGGAGAATAGAGATGTCTCGGACTGCATGATGCCCCTGGCCCGAAGCCTGCGGTCCATACGCACTGCTTGCGTAATGGCATCCTCCAAAGTGTCTGGTGGAGGGTGAAGGGCTAGTGCATCCTGGAGGCGTTCAGACAGGCCTCTGCGGAATAAGCCCCGAAGGGCAGCATCATCCCACGAGATCTCCGCAGCCCAGCGTCGGAACTCCGCACAAAACCACTCAGCCGAGCGTTTACCCTGCCGCACATTCATCACCATATCTTCAGCCATACGAACCCTGTCAGGTTCATCATATATGCAACCCAGGGCTTCAAAAAAGGCATCGACAGTCATTCTCTCTGGGGCAGAAGGAGATAGAGAAAAGGCCCATGCTTGTGGAGCACCCCGAAGTAGGGAAATGATGACCCCCACCCTCTGGAACTCGTCCCCGGAGGAGCGGGGCCTTAGAGAAAAAAAAAGTTTGCATCCTTCTCTGAAGGATCTGAACTCCCTTTTATCCCCTGAGAAAGGGTCTGGCAATTTGACCGGAGATTCAGGGCCCGCTAATGACACATCTCTATCCCCAGAACTAGGAGCCCCTGCAGCGATAGCCCCCTGCACAGTATCCACCAACTGTTGCTGGGTATGGCCCATCGTGCGCTGTTCCACATTGAGTTTCTGGAACATTTGAGTCAGGTGCTTGACCTGATCAACCAAAGCTTGCATGGGATCCATAGGTTTGGGAAAGACACTTAACTCCCCAACACAAAATTATGTACGGTCGCTTATAATGTCAAGGTCACCGCACTGCACTTGCTCACTAAGCCAGTGCGTGTGTCCCGAGTGAACAAACTATGCCCAAAGATACCTGTAGCAGAGCCGCAGCAGAGATGACGTGTGTTTCTCAGTAACAGGACCTTCCACATGTGACTGCTAGTGGGCGGAGCCGGCCACACGTCTCTCAGAGGCAATAGCAGCAGATAGAGAATGCTTCAGACCAAAGGACCTGCAGGCACTTGACTGCTAGTGGGCGTGGCCTAAGCTCCAGAGAGCTATGAGGTGAAGGAAAACTCCTAGAAGGGTAACTATGGGACACAGTTACCAAGGACCAAAAACCGAACGGATAATCAGAACGTAGCCAAGGGGTCATACACATAGAGGGCGACGAAGTACAAGAGGAGCAGGCAGAGCAGAGTCAGAACGTAGCCAAGGGTCATACACGTAGAGGGCAGCAGAGTACAAAAGGGACAGGCAAAACTCGAAACAGGGACACAGCCAAATCAGAACCAGACAGACAGAACGTAGCACAGGCACAAAGCACTGGCACAAGCACAACAGGGTCACACACACTCGGCCAAGGGTCAGAGTATAAGCGACAGAGGATGGCCCCACAATGAGGCTATAAAAAGCCTCCCAGAATCCCAGTGAGGCCATCCCGGTTAACCCTAAAACCACCTAATCCCAGAAACTCAGCAGACCATGACACTTCCTACAGCAAAGACTATGTGGGTACACCATCTTCTAAAATACATGGGCACATACCATTACTTTAGCTCATCCCTCAGCAGGGGTTCGGGTCCCTCTGGGGTTTTTTGCCTACTCTACTAGCTTGGTGGCTACATCTTGGGTGGAGAGGGTAAATGTTTTGATTGATATATGTTGACTCGCGACTTGAAGTTCCCCAAATACATTTTTTAGGCATTACAGACTGAATCTTTCTTCCACCAAACAAGTGGCCTTTAGAAGAAAAGTACTCCAAGCAGTAGTCCCGCCCTACTTTATGTCATCTAGTATATTCTAGCTGTTGCTGTTATGGGCGTAAACTTACCGGTACTCTATTTTCTATGAGCCCTTGGGAGCACCGGTAAATTCCATCTCCTAGCCAGCTGATCTGCTACATCGATCACTACCTTCTCAGTCATGAGAAGAAATGGAGATGGAACTAGCGAAATCCTCCTGACGTTACTCTGCTACAACATAGTTTGGATCGATGACTCTTCCTCTAATGATTAATCAAGCAAGCGTTTCCTACTGAGGAAACTGAAACATTCCACAAGCTGCTCAGGTCAACCAGTAAAACAAGAAGCCAAGAAAGTGAGAGCCATGCAGGACATGATGTATGTGAGGTTAGAGACTAGGCACAAAACGATGTTCCCTTTCCATAAAAAATATCTGGTCCCACATATGTAAAGAATAGTGTTAATTTCTAGGTTGGTATAAAAAAATAAGATACTACAAGGAGGAGGAAAAATGGAGCGCTATTTGTTTTTTTCCAGCGTAATTGTGGCTGCAATAGATTGCTGACTCCATGTCGTATCAGTCCATCAGAAACCCAAACAAGTGACCCCATTTTGGAAACTAGACCTCTCAAGAAATTCATCCAGGGTGAGTTGATTATCTTGTACACAGAACTTTATAAAATTTGGATGTGAAAACAAAAAAAATAGTTTTTTTCCTGTAATATGTTTTTGCCCTGAACATGGAATTTTATTAAGTGCTAAAATGGAACCTATAATGTGTTACTCAATTTCCCCCTGACTCAGTGATACCACATATGGGGTCAAAAGCTAATGCTTGGGAACATGGTGGTGCTCCGAAAGCAAAGAGAAATATTTGATGAGAGATATGTGCAGGTTATGTTTTTTGATCAGATTAAAAAACAACAGCTGGAAAGGAGGTGTGTGGCCCAGCTGCGTCAGGCACACATATTCCAGGAAAATGCACAAGAAGGTAACCGTGAAGCTTGATATTCATTCACGTCACTCACATTTCCCAACACACCCACTAGGGTATAAAAGTGACACGTAGCAGTCAGTGTTCAGTTTCAGTTCAGTCTGGACTTGGAGGGAGAGGAGTTCATCAGAGTTCATCAGCTTCCTGTCTTAGGACAGTACAGTCTAGTCTTGGAGGAAGAGGAGTGCAGACTAGATTCTGGCAGAGCAAGTTCATGAAGTGGAGTCTGGTTTGAGTGTAAGGAGTCACTCTAGCCCAGTCAGAACTGCAGGACCAGTACCTCAGCACAAGCTACCTGTATTCCTTGGAAAGTGGAAGGTGACTCTCGGAGCTACAGCATGTACACAGTTTGACAGAGTTCCTGTGCGCTGCTCTGGACAGGGTCTGAGAAAGGAAGGAAAGAAGGAAGGTAATCACAGGAGCTGCAACAGTGAGTGTACTAGGAACTGTTCAGTGAGCTCTGAAGAAAGCTGACATTCACAACATCGCTACTTGTGCTTATGTTAAGAGCGAGAGCAGGACGAGGGGCACAGTGGAGAAAGATAGAGACAAGTGCATCAGGTACCGGATTACCCGCACTAATTCACCGGACACCGGGGTCCGAAGCGTTGCTAGTGCTTTACGCCTAGTAATAAGAAACACCGGAGGCCTTCCTGGACTTCAAGTCACAGAAGGTAGCCCTAAGCGCTGATACGTAAACGGAGTCAGGTAGAACAAGGACCTTGAGTGGGACGCTACAAAAGTAGGGACTCTGTTCTCACCAACTAGAAGGCTCTACCACAATGTCGGCCGGGCGTTGCAGCTATTGAACAAGCTGGAGATTAACAGAGTTAACTTGACTTCATGCAAGTTTGTACTCACATACATACAAAGTTAAAGGAGGCCTCTAACCTGCTCAGCGGTTATCCTGAATGTGCATTCTCCACCCCGACCAGCTCCCCGGGACCTGCCTGAAACATCTACAAGTAAAGGTATGGAAAGAGATTGCCTTGTGTGAGACTGTTTCATTTACTACACCCTGCATCACCATAGACTTCCAGGGACCAGTCTCGCCTGTGGGAGACTTACCATCTAGCTGCCCCATAACATCCCCTGTGAAGATCCATATAGCAGCGCTGGTCCAATTTATCAGATACCACAGGTGGCGTCACGAACTAACTACAAATCCCCTGTAAATACATCCCCCATTGAATGACCGCCCAGGGCCACGGACCGAGTCCTGCTGCCAGTGACAAACCCCATAGACTTTCATGGGCTCGGTGCCGAGTACCCCATAGCCCTGGTACCCACACCACTTGGTGTGTGCGACTCAGAGGCAAACTGGAAACATTGTCAGGGGTTTATCGCGACAGAGAGGAACCAGGAGACCGTAGCATCTGATTTCACCTACTCCTGCACTGATTAGAAGCACTTCACCTTCATATTAAACAGTGCAAATTTATTTTAGCAGTGCAGGAGTTAATCTGCTCAGTTGAGAGCTCCTGGAAGCTTTCCTGCATTTAGGCTGTCAGCTGTGCACTGTTAGCCACTCTCATCTCCTATATAATCAGGGCCCTGGCTAGCACTCATTGTCAGAGCTAGCTTATGCTGCATGGATGGAAGTTGTTATTGGAGAGGGCATTTGGTGGATTTATCTGTGACTGTTGCTAGGTTTTGCGTGTGTGATAATTCCCCTCCTCCTATTTTGGTTTTACCCCATCCACCACTCCCCTGTGCATACCTCTGTTGTTTATATGTTGTGAGACAGTGAAGGAATATGTGTTGAATGGGGTGTACATTTCACCTAGGTATAAGGGAAATGTGTGGCTTTGTAAACCTAGTGGTAGAGAAAGGTCACTACACCTCACATTCAGCCCACACTGGCAGCTCAGGCCTGAAGCCGTTCAGCTGTTAATTAGGAGACCAGAAGTAGGTGTCTGCAAACACAATCAGGGAGCTGGCTTAGTCACACAGGAAGGTGTCCCCGGCACAAGAAGCAGTCTCCAGGAGTGGGAGCTGGCTGCTAGTCTGGACACAGGAAGGTGTCCCGGCACAAGAAGCAGTCTCCAGGAGTTTGAGCTATCTCAGTCTGGGTGCAGGAAGTACCCCGGACACAGGAGTAGTCTCAGTGAGAATCCGTGCGAATAGCGGCTGAATAGGAGTGGATCTCTCTCAAGTCTGGACGCTGAAGGGGCCTTCAGACACAAGGAGGAGTATCTGTGAAACTCCATACTGGTAACATATATCATATGTGTTGTTTTGGGCACAGACTGGTAGAGTCTGGACCCGGATAAACAGGGAAATCGATCTATGTGTAATTAGTGGCTAGACAAGCCTAGGTTTTCTGTTTATGCTTTATTTTTATCTGTTTGCTGTGGACTTTAATAAAGCTGGTTGCGGCCAGTTTTCACCAGAACTGCTGTCTGAATGAACTGTTTTCGTGTCACTCTGTCTACCCAGACAGCGATCCTAGAGCTATATCCCCTGGAAATGCTACAATTGGTGGAGAATGCGGGCAGCGCAGTGGCTGATACAGTTAGTGCTGGAGTGTGCATGCAGCACAGTGGCTTAGAGACAGCAATAAAGGTGAAGTCTGTTGAAATAGCAGCAGAGAGAAAAAAAAAAAAGTGTGTCAGCAGAAACGTCTGTTTGGAGCAGTCTTAAAGAGACAGGAGCCCTAATAGACTTTGCAAAGAAAAAAAAAAAAAAGTGTCTGCACAGCAGAGCTGAATTTTTTGTGGAGTGTGTATGTCTTGAGTGAAGACTGCCGTTGTTGAGACAGAGAAGTCTGACAGCATGGATGACAGCATGGAGGCGCTGTTTGAACAAATGGCGCAAGTTATTGTGCAACATAAGACTGCCGTGGTTGAGACAGATAAGTCCGGCAGTATGGAGGGGCTCGTTGAGTACCTGGTCCAGGCCCAGCGGACCATGGAGCAGCAGCGCCTGCAGCACCAGCAGTGCATGCAGCAGGCCCAGCGGAGCATGGAGCAGCAGCGCCTGCAGCACCAGCAGTGCATGCAGCAGCACAAGCAGCAAATCCTGCAGCAGCAGCAGGAGAATAACCGGGTGTTGGAGCAGATTGCAGCTCTCAGCACCTCGTTCCAGAGTAATGTTGTGAAGGCACCTGCCTTGTCCGCTGTAAAGAAGGCGGTAAGATGGTCCCTGAAAAAGATGACACCTCGTGATGATGTGGAGGAATATCTTACTAAGTTTGAGGGACTGGCAGAGAAGGAGAATCTGCCCCTATCTGAATGGGCCATGATGGTCGCACCCTATCTGATTTGAGTGCCCCAGGTGGCCTATGCTGACCTGAGCGAGTAGGACAGCCAAGACTATGCCAAGCTGAAAGCGGAGATTCGTACCCGGCTGGGTGTTACGGTGACAGCCCGTGCCAGGGGAGTTCATGACTGGAGATACAGTTGGGAGTCTGCAGTCAGCAGGCCTGATTATGGAGTTGAAAAGGTGATAGTGAACCGCTACACCCGAGCATGTCCTCCTGAGGTACAGCCGTCTGAGAGGTCGTCACTTCAGAGTTCCCAGACGCCGAACTCTCCCGGTAAGAGCGTTCCAGCTGTTGGGGACATGGGGTATGCTGATAAGCGGGTTCAGGCCCGAGGGGTCATATGGGAGGGTGATTGTGGTGGACAGTGTTGGAGATGTCGTGAAATTGCTGCCGGCTGTTCACTAGAGGGGGAGCCTATGTGCCGTGATGTTGGCAGGTCCCTCTCTCCCTGCGCAGAACCTGTGTGTGTGTCCACCTCAGCCGGAGAGACTGGACCACAGGGGTCCCCGGTGGTTGTAAATGACTGCCCAGCACAGGCCCTCTTGGACTCAGAGAGTCCAGTGACTTCCGTATGTGACAGCCTGATTGATAGGGACTTCATCCCTGATAAGCACCTGAGTGTGGTGTGCATCCATGGAGACACCAAAGTCTACCCAGAGACTGCCGTGGACTTGGTCCCTAAACTCGGGGAGGTTTCATGTGAAGTGGGGTAGTGAAGAACCTGGTGCAACCCGTCATATTGGGTAATGACTTTCCCCAGTCTAAGGATCTCTGGGGGAGAAATGTTTCTGATGGACAGTGTGATGAAGCTCCTACTGAGGGTGCGCAGTCCCGAGGGGCGGAACACAATGTTAGTGGGCCGTTAAACTTGTGTGATGATGATGATAATGATGACCATGATAATGATGCTGATGCTGATAATGATGATGATCATGATAGTGATGATGATACTGATCATAGTCATGATAATGATGTTGATAATAATGATGACTGTGATAGTGATGAAATTCCTTTGCAGGTGATGTTGGGAGACGAGGATGGTGGTTCTCGGGAACCGAGTGTCCCTGACTTGCCTGTGTCCTGTGACAATTTTGAGAGTGAGCAGTGGCGAGACCCCACTCTTAGGACGGCACAGGAAAATATGATTGTTCTAAATGAGGTTTCCCAGGAGCCTGGCTCTGAGGAGAGGTTTCCTCATGCTGCCATGGACAATAGCCTATTGTATAGGGACACTGAAGTCCAGGGAGAGGTCGTGAGTCAGCTCCTAGTACCTGAGCTATATAGAGGTATACTGCTGGGGTTGTCACATGGTCACGTGCTTGAGGGACCAGATGGTGAAGTTAATGTTGTGGATGACATGTTAACTAAGGTTCCAGATCAGGATGTGAATGAAAATGAATTGTATAACCCTGACAGTGGGCAGGATATGAATGAAAATGAATTGTATAACCCTGACAGTGAGCAGGATGTGAATGAAAATGAATTGTATAACCCTGACGGTGAGCCAGATGTGGCTGAGAGAAGAGGGTCAGATAGTGATAGTGAATCATCTGATGACCATAAAGCAACCAGTGCAAATGAGGAAGGCATGGTAGCACAGGAGGTACGTGAATTTCTGAGGAAGAGTCAGCAGAAGTGTTCTGATGTGCCGGGTCGTACTTCTCTGGCCAGGCACTATATCGAAACTGAGCCCGGCCCTAAGGTCAAGATGAAACCGTGCAGGATACCCGAGGCCCGCAGAGAGTATAGGCCTGGGAGGGTACAGGGTAGTGCGGATGCTTCAGATGAAGAGAAAACTGATGTTGGCTATGACAGTGGTGAAGATGAAGCTGATGAGGGCCATGACTAGTCCAGAGTTCACTGTCTCTGTTGGATTGTTGACCAGCCCTCCGGTCTGGATGACCAGCCCTCCGGTCTGGAGAAGAGGGAGGGGATATGTGAGACAGTGAAGGAATATGTGTTGAATGGGGTGTACATTTCACCTAGGTATAAGGGAAATGTGTGGCTTTGTAAACCTAGTGGTAGAGAAAGGTCACTACACCTCACATTCAGCCCACACTGGCAGCTCAGGCCTGAAGCCGTTCAGCTGTTAATTAGGAGACCAGAAGTAGGTGTCTGCAAACACAATCAGGGAGCTGGCTTAGTCTGGACACAGGAGGGTGTCCCGGCACAAGAAGCAGTCTCCAAGAGTGGAGCTGGCTTAGTCTGGACACAGGAAGGTGTCCCGGCACAAGAAGCAGTCTCCAGGAGTTTGAGCTATCTCAGTCTGGGTGCAGGAAGTACCCCGGACACAGGAGTAGTCTCAGTGAGAATCCGTACTGGTAACATATATCATATGTGTTGTTTTGGGCACAGCCTGGTAGAGGCTGGACCCGGACAGATAGGGAAATCTATCTATGTGTAATTAGTGGCTAGACAAGCCTAGGTTTTCTGTTTATGCTTTATTTTTATCTGTTTGCTGTGGACTTTAATAAAGCTGGTTGCAGCCAGTTTTACACCAGAACTGCTGTCTGAATGAACTGTTTTCGTGCCATTCTGTCTACCCAGACAGCGATCCTAGAGCTATATCCCCTGGAAATGTTACAATTGGTGGAGAATGCGGGCAGCGCAGTGGCTGATACAGTTAGTGCTGGAGTGTGCATGTGTATCGACCCGCCACCACAATTGTGGATTACCAGGGCAATGGGGTACTCAGAGCCAGCCCATGGAAGTCTATGGGGTTTGTCACAGGTAG
Source organism: Oophaga sylvatica (assembly GCA_033576555.1). NCBI lineage: Eukaryota > Metazoa > Chordata > Amphibia > Anura > Dendrobatidae > Oophaga > Oophaga sylvatica. The sequence continues at coordinate 38,448 of JARQOD010001269.1, forward strand.
CGGTGGCTCGGTCTGTGGCCCTGGCGGTCTGGCGTATGTTGGGGGAATATTTACAGGGGATAGATATATTTACAGTTCGTGACGCCACCTGTAGTCTCTGGTAATTTGTACCAGCGCTGCTGTAGATCTCTGAGGGGATGGTGAGGCAGCTAGATGTCGGGTCCCCTACAGGTGGGACTCTTCCCTCAGGTCGATGGTTATGGTGGGGTTGTGCAGGCATGCAATTAAATAACTCAGTCTCACACCGTCAGCGTCTTTCCATACCTTTTTACTTGCAAGATGGTTATGCAGGTCCCAGGGAGGCTGATCCAATGGAGGATGTGTTTCAAGATAGCAGCTGGACAAGTTAGGGGCCTCCTTTACTTTCACAAAGATGAGTCCAACCAGCATGAAGCGTAGTTCCCTCTTTAAACTCCAGCTATCTCCAAGCTGTACTGCCCGGTCAGTTTTGTGGTCGGAGCCTTCCTGTGATGAAACTAGGTTCTTCTCTGCTTGGCCTAGCTCAAAGTTCCTATTCCACCTGACCCCAGTTACGTACCGACACTCCAGGGGCTGCTTGCCGCGACCTAAGGTCCGGTAAGCCTCTGGTTTTCCTACCACTATGCGTGAAGCTATAGTGGTGCTTCGGTCCCCAGTGACCGGTGACAATGTGCAGGACTTCTCCAATCCTATAGCACTCAGAATTCCTACCACTGTGCCTTTCGCCTTGTCCGCGCTTGTAGCATAAGCATTCCTCACTTCACAGGTTAATAAAGTCAGTCCCTTTCTTAACTTCTTTCTTGAGCTTGTTGCCAGACTCTCAGTAATCTTCTAGGCAGGAGCACGTCTCTGAACCTTCACTGTCCTTGAGACAGGAGACTGAAGTATATCTGCAACTCACTTCTCTCTCTCACTGCACAGACTGCACTTCCTGACTCCTTCGAGTCCAGGCTAGACTGACTGCATCCTGCTGCATGTGACTAGACTATATATATACCTGTGGGCGTGTCTAAGTGTGTGTTGGAATGAATGTTTATAGAGCATTAAACTGCTATCTCTCCACACATCCTCCAGGGTACTGCGTGTGCCTTACACCAGGGCTACACATTCCCCCATGGTAAACGACAGCACTCCCGGGCTGTGAAATACAAAGAGACAGAAATTTTTGTTTATGCATTTAAACATTAACATGAACTCGTCCCATCCGGGAGGTAAGGATTTCTTGAACGTTGCAAACAAAACATTAAATATAGAAAAATACAAAATTTTAAATAGACATGTTCATATAATACATAGTATTCTTGTGAAGGACCCGCACCAAACCTTCAACGTGGGTCCTGGGTGGGCTGCAGGACATAGGAATGCAGACCTCACTCAGTGCCACACCACACGGGTTTTATTATTCAGAGGTAGTTGTGGTGGTTTTATGTAAAACCAAGATAATGCACAAGGTGCAACTATATACAAAAATCAGTTCTTGGGCTGGCTCAGTCCTCAGCCTCAGAGTCCATTGTAAACCACGATAAGAAAAAGACACAGATATAAATACATTTCTAATATGCATTAAATTTTCAATTTTTTTTTTTTACTTTGGTACCCAGCCGGGCATTCTACTCAATATAGAAAAACATAGAAATTATCTCTAGCAATAAAGTGCAAAATTGGCAAACATTCTCAAACTTTCTACAACATTACATATGGTAGACCCCTGTCTGGATCTTACCGGTTTTTACTGTTTAATTATTTCAACTACATTTTCCACCCCGGGGGCTGGAACAATGCGATGGTCCCTAGATCCCATGACTAACAAGTCGTGACCTGCTATTAGGGTCTGGGTCGCCACAGTTCTCGTGCGAACCTCTAGGGGCGCAACGGGTACTTTCTCCTTGCGAGACACCGATTGCGTTTCAATTTGTGTTACAGTTAGCGATATCGATCGTGTCATTGATTGCGATGGAAACTGGGTCGCAAGTTGCGATGCAGAAGGATGACTAGGTAATGTAGAGTATGTAGACGTTACTTCCATTTGCGAGGAACCTGCAGAGGGCGATGCTGGGGCACGACCTGGTGCTGTTTGAGCTGGAGACGGGGACGCTGCGGTAGTGGTGACGTTACCTGCGTCGGGGACGGGGTCACGGACGACTGTGACATTAAGGGCATACCATCCCTTCATACCCCAGTGTCGTGTATATGTGACAATGTCTCCATTACTTAGGTCCCTCCCGGGATGGCCTTGCGGTAGGTGGGATTCTACATCACGTCTGCTGACAAAGACCCCTGGGTAGAGGCCCGGTTCTCTTATGAAGCCCCAGCCCTTTCGGAGCTGGAACTCCGTCACACACCCCTGCCGCCGCGGTTCCCTCAGAGTACCTTTTTCTCGACGGACACTTTCCTTGTCCGCGATCAGCTCTGCATGTTGCCGCTGTCGGTTCCGCTGAGCTTCCCGCTCTTCCTCCTGCTGGCGTTGTTGTTTCTCCTCACGACGCTGCCACTCACATTCCCACTGGGCGGTATAGGCGACGTCATCCAGGCGCGCCATCTCGTCCCAGTCCACGTCTGGTAACGACGGACAGGACCCCTCCGGTGTCCCTGCCGGGATCGATCATCTGCTGCGGCCTCCTGGCTGGGCGGGCGTTCCGGAACTGGCGGTACCTCCTCAACCTCCTTCGCCTCCACCGCTTCGCCGGTGGGATCAGGATCGGTACTTTCGGGGGCAGCCTCCGGTTGCTCCTTTGCCTTGGGCAGCAGAAGTTTTGGTAACTCCAGACGTAGGGGGTCATCGAAGGGAGAGATCACCGCGTCCCACAGCCGCCGCTGCTCCAGGGTACGCCGGCGTCTCTCGATCTCCTCAAATCCAGGTTGTGGCAAAATCATTTTTTTAGTCGTGCATTTTCTTCTTTGACTTCCAGCAATGCTTGCTGCAGGTGCAGGACCACGGATGATTCCGGTGCTGGTGGCAGCTTGGCTGGGGCACGGGCCTGCCTTCCTCCGCTTCCCTGCTCGGCTGCACACGTCCTGCTTCCATGATGTTCCAGAGCGTTCTCTCATCTTCCTCCAGAGACGTCCGGTCTCTTCCGTGGAGGCGGGGTTTGCGTCTCCTCCTCTTTGCAGGAAAGGTGAAGAGGAGGCGGACCTCCTTTGCTGTAGGGCAGGATCGCATGTTGTAATAGCACTTTGAGAGGGCAGGCATTCTCTTCGCGCCACAGGGGGTACACGCCCACGAAGGTACGCCCACCTTCTTCTCCAGCGCCTGAGGGCGCGAATATGGCGACAAAGATGGCGATTTTTGGCGCCAAAAGTGCAAACAGTCCTTTTCACAAAAACAACTCCATAGGCACACAGGGCTCGCAATTTTGCGAGTTTCGCATCCTGTTCGTGACGCCAAAGTTTTGTATCGACCCGCCACCACAATTGTGGATTACCAGGGCAATGGGGTACTCAGAGCCGAGCCCATGGAAGTCTATGGGGTTTGTCACAGGTAGCGGTGGCTCGGTCTGTGGCCCTGGCGGTCTGGCGTATGTTGGGGGAATATTTACAGGGGATAGATATATTTACAGTTCGTGACGCCACCTGTAGTCTCTGGTAATTTGTACCAGCGCTGCTGTAGATCTCTGAGGGGATGGTGAGGCAGCTAGATGTCGGGTCCCCTACAGGTGGGACTCTTCCCTCAGGTCGATGGTTATGGTGGGGTTGTGCAGGCATGCAATTAAATAACTCAGTCTCACACCGTCAGCGTCTTTCCATACCTTTTTACTTGCAAGATGGTTATGCAGGTCCCAGGGAGGCTGATCCAATGGAGGATGTGTTTCAAGATAGCAGCTGGACAAGTTAGGGGCCTCCTTTACTTTCACAAAGATGAGTCCAACCAGCATGAAGCGTAGTTCCCTCTTTAAACTCCAGCTATCTCCAAGCTGTACTGCCCGGTCAGTTTTGTGGTCGGAGCCTTCCTGTGATGAAACTAGGTTCTTCTCTGCTTGGCCTAGCTCAAAGTTCCTATTCCACCTGACCCCAGTTACGTACCGACACTCCAGGGGCTGCTTGCCGCGACCTAAGGTCCGGTAAGCCTCTGGTTTTCCTACCACTATGCGTGAAGCTATAGTGGTGCTTCGGTCCCCAGTGACCGGTGACAATGTGCAGGACTTCTCCAATCCTATAGCACTCAGAATTCCTACCACTGTGCCTTTCGCCTTGTCCGCGCTTGTAGCATAAGCATTCCTCACTTCACAGGTTAATAAAGTCAGTCCCTTTCTTAACTTCTTTCTTGAGCTTGTTGCCAGACTCTCAGTAATCTTCTAGGCAGGAGCACGTCTCTGAACCTTCACTGTCCTTGAGACAGGAGACTGAAGTATATCTGCAACTCACTTCTCTCTCTCACTGCACAGACTGCACTTCCTGACTCCTTCGAGTCCAGGCTAGACTGACTGCATCCTGCTGCATGTGACTAGACTATATATATACCTGTGGGCGTGTCTAAGTGTGTGTTGGAATGAATGTTTATAGAGCATTAAACTGCTATCTCTCCACACATCCTCCAGGGTACTGCGTGTGCCTTACACCAGGGCTACACACATGCAGCACAGTGGCTTAGAGACAGCAATAAAGGTGAAGTCTGTTGAAATAGCAGCAGAGAAAAAAAAAGTGTGTCAGCAGAAACGTCTGTTTGGAGCAGTCTTAAAGAGACAGGAGCCCTAATAGACTTTGCAAAGAAAAAAAAAAAAAAAAAAAAGTGTCTGCACAGCAGAGCTGAATTTTTCTATGGAAAAGACTGTAGAGTGTGTATGTCTTGAGTGAAGACTGCCGTTGTTAAGACAGAGAAGTCTGACAGCATGGATGACAGCATCGAGGCGCTGTTTGAACAAATGGCGCAAGTTAATGTGCAACATAAGACTGCCGTGGTTGAGACAGATAAGTCCGGCAGTATGGAGGAGCTCATTGAGTACCTGGTACAGGCCCAGCAGAGCATGCAACTGCAGTACCAGCAGCAGCAGCAGGAGAATAACCGGTTGTTGGAGCAGATTGCAGCTCTCAGCACCTCGTCCCAGAGTAATGTTGTGAAGGCACCTGCGTTGTCCGCTGTAAAGAAGGCGGTAAGACGGTCCCTGAAAAAGATGACACCTCGTGATGATGTGGAGGTATATCTCACTAGGTTTGAGAGATTGGCAGAGAAGGAGAATCTGCCCCTATCTGAATGGGCCATGATGGTCGCACCCTATCTGATTGGAGAACCCCAAAGGGCCTATGCTGACCTGAGCGAGCAGGACAGCCAAGACTATGCCAAGCTGAAAGGGGAGATTCTTACCCGGCTGTGTGTTACGGTGACAACTCGTGCCAGGGGAGTTCATGACTGGAGATACAGTTGGGAGTCTGCAGTCAGCAGGCCTGATTATGGAGTTGAAAAGGTGATAGTGAACCGCTACACCCGAGCATGTCCTCCTGAGGTACAGCCGTCTGAGAGGTCGTCACTTCAGAGTTCCCGGACGCCGAACTCTCCCGGTAAGAGCGTTCCAGCTGTTGGGGACATGGGGTATGCTGATAAGCGGGTTCAGGCCCGAGGGGACATATGGGAGGGTGATTGTGGTGGACAGTGTTGGAGATGTCGTGAAATTGCAGCCAACTGTCCAATAGAGGGGGAGCCTATGTGTTGTGATGTTGGCGGATCCCTCTCTCCCTCTGCAGAACCTGTGTGTGTGTCCACCTCAGCCGAAGAGACTGGACCACAGGTGTCCCCGGTGGTTGTAAATGACTGCCCAGCACAGGCCCTCTTGGACTCAGAGAGTCCAGTGACTTCCGTATGTGACAGCCTGATTGATAGGGACTTCATCCCTGATAAGCACCTGAGTATGGTGTACATCCATGGAGACACCAAAGTCTACCCAGAGACTGCCGTGGATTTGGTCCCCAAACTCGGGGAGGTTTCATATGAAGTGGGGGTAGTGAAGAACCTGGTGCAACCCGTTATATTGGGTAATGACTTTCCCCGATCTAAGGATCTCTGGGGGAAAAATGTATCTGATGGACAGTGTGATGAAGCTCCTATTGAGGGTGCGCAGTCCCGAGGGGCGGAACACAATGCTAGTGGGCCGTTGAACTTGTGTGATAATGATGACCATGATAATGATGCTGATGCTGATAATGATAATGATGATGATCATGATAGTGATGATGATACTGATCATAGTCATGATAATGATGTTGATAATAATGATGACTGTGATAGTGATGAAATTCCTTTGCAGGTGATGTTGGGAGACGAGGATGGTGGTTCTCGGGAACCGAGTGTCCCTGACTTGCCTGTGTCCTGTGACAATTTTGAGAGTGAGCAGTGGCGAGACCCCACTCTTAGGACGGCACAGGAAAATATGATTGTTCTAAATGAGGTTTCCCAGGAGCCTGGCTCTGAGGAGAGGTTTCCTCATGCTGCCATGGACAATAGCCTATTGTATAGGGACACTGAAGTCCAGGGAGAGGTCGTGAGTCAGCTCCTAGTACCTGAGCTATATAGAAGTATAGTGCTGGGGTTGTCACATAGTCACATACTTGAGGGACCAGATGGTGAAGTTAATGTTGTGGATGACATGTTAACTAAGGTTCCAGATCAGGATGTGAATGGAAATGAATTGTATAACCCTGACAGTAAGCAGGATGTGAATGAAAATGAATTGTATAACCCTGACAGTGAGCAGGATGTGAATGAAAATGAATTGTATAGCCCTGACAGTGAGCAGGATGTGAATGAAAATGAAGTGTATAGCCCTGACAGTGAGCCAGATGTGGCTGAGAAAAAGGGGTCAGACAGGGATAGTGATAGTGATAGTGAATCCTCTGATGACCATAAAGCAACCCGTGCAAATGAGGAAGGCATGGTAGCAGAGGAGGTTGAGAGTCCTGAGAAGAAAGCTGATGCTGACCTTACAGCCAGACAGAAGATGGCATCTGAAGGAGGGGAACTGGAGAAAAGTGAAAAACCCCCTATACCTTCTGTGATGGTTGGTGACACATGGTCAGTGCACCAGGGACAGGAGGTACGTGAGTTTCTGAGGAAGAGTCAGCAGAAGTGTTCTGATGTGCCGGGTCGTACTTCCCTGGCTAGGCACTATATCGAAATTGAGCCCGGCCCTAAGGTCAAGATGAAACCGTGCAGGATACCCGAGGCCCGCAGAGAGCATAGGCCTGGGAGGGTACAGGGTAGTGCGGATGCTTCAGATGAGGATGAAGAGAAAGTTGATGTTGGCAATGACAGTGGTGAGGATGAAGCTGATGAGGGCCATGACTGGTCCAGAGTTCACTGTCTCTGTTGGATTGTTGACCAGCCCTCCGGTCTGGATGACCAGCTGTTATGTTACGGTAGCTGAGGAGTGCAGGTAAAAAAGGCAATACACCAGAGCAGTTGGAATCTATGAGATTGCAGTACCCTGACTAACCACCACAACTAGAGGCAGCCGTGGAGCGTTCCTACGATGGTCCTAGACGCCTCGTCACAGCCTGAGAAACTAACTACACCTAAAGATAGAAATAGGAAAGCTATCTGCCCCGGAGCAGAACCCCAAAGATAATAGAAAGCCCCCAAACAAGTAATGGCGGTTAGACAAGAGGAAATACTGACACAGAAAGAAAATAGTATGAGCAAACGCTGGGGCCCAAACTATCTAAATAGAAAAGGACAGGAAGGGTACTTACTGCAATCCCAGAAAACCCTGAAAAACACCAACTCTACTAATTTCAAAATCACCTGAGATCACACGACCTCTACCACCTAAATTAGTTCTCTGGTGTAACAAAAACAGCAGCCACTGAAAAAACTGCAAAAAGCAAAAGTACAAAACACAGTGGCTGGACTAAACTGAGAGGGCAAAAGCCCCCGGAGGGGACCCAGAAGGCCCCCACAGAAGCGCAGGACAAAATGCAAAAATATAGCAAAAACACAAAATAAGAAATTGTCTTATCTGATAGCAGGAGATGCAGACACGACACAGCAGGCTACAAGGGAAACTGGAAAGAAGGATTCAGACCAGAACAATTGATCACCGGCAACCCTGATGGGAAAATGATTCCCTTAAATAAGACCAATCAGTAACACCTGATTCCCAATCCTCACTAGTACCGCTTGTAACCACCAGAGGGAGCCTCTGCTCAGAACTCATCTCAAACCCATTCACAACAGTACCCCCCCCTTGAGGAGGGGTCACCGAACCCTCATTTGAGCAACCAGGTCGGTCAGGATGAGTTCTATGATACGCACGGATAAGTCTCCTAGCATGGATGTCCGAAGCAAACATCCAAGAATTATCTTCCTGACCATAACCTCTCCATTTAACCAAATACTGGAGTCTTCGTCTAGAAAAACGAGAATCCAATATTTTCTCAACCACATACTCCAGATTGCCCTCAACCAAAACAGGGTCAGGAGGCACAGCAGCAGGAACCACTGGCTCAACAAACCTCTTCAACAAGGACTTGTGGAACACGTTATGGATCTTAAATGTCCCTGGAAGAAGCAAACGAAAAGAAACAGGATTAATAATCTCCATGATCTTATAAGGTCCAATGAACCTAGGCTTAAATTTAGGAGATGCTACTCTCATAGGAATATTCTTTGAGGACAACCAGACCAAGTCCCCCACTTTAAACCGAGGACCATCAGTCCTATGCCGGTTAGCAAACCGCTGGGCCTTCTCCTGAGAGAGGGACAATCTCTCCACTACCTGGTCCCAAATCTGCTGCATACGCTCAACAACAGAGTCAACACCTGGACAGACAGAAGCCTCCGTCTGTCCTGAAGAAAATCGAGGGTGAAACCCAGAATTACAGAAAAACGGAGACATCAAAGTGGCAGAGCTAGCCCTATTATTAAGAGCAAACTCAGCCAAAGGCAAAAAAGAGACCCAGTCATCCTGATCAGCAGACACAAAGCATCTTAGATAAGTCTCCAATGTCTGGTTTGTTCTCTCAGTTTGACCATTGGTCTGAGGATGAAATGCCGAGGAGAAAGACAATTGAACACCCAGTTTAGAACAAAAAGTCCTCCAAAATCTGGAAACAAACTGGACTCCTCTGTCAGACACAATGTTCTCAGGAATGCCGTGTAAACGAACCACGTGCTGAAGGAACAACGGCACCAATTCAGAGGAGGAAGGCAACTTAGGTAATGGCACAAGATGTATCATTTTGGAAAACCTATCACAAATTACCCAGATGGTGGTCATTCTCTGAGAAACAGGAAGATCGGAAATGAAATCCATAGAGATATGGGTCCATGGTCTCTTGGGCACAGGCAATGGCATCAACAAACCACTAGAGCGAGAGCAAGGCTTGGAGCGAGAGCAAGTCCCGCAGGACTGCACAAATTCCCTGACATCGCGAGACAAGGTAGGCCACCAAAAGGACCGACTAACCAAGTCTCTGGTACCAAAAATTCCGGGATGCCCAGCCAATGCGGAACAATGAATCTCAGACATCACACTCTTTTTCCATTGGTCCGGGACAAACAATTTTCCAACAGGGCAGCGCTCGGGCCTATCCTCCTGACACCCCTCCAGAGCAAGTCTCAAATTAGGCGAGATGGCGGAAAGAACTACACCCTCCTTCAAAATAACAGAGGGATCAGATAGCTCAGGAGAGTCCGCAAGGAAACTCCTCGAGAGGGCATCCGCCTTAACATTCTTAGTGCCAGGAAGAAAGGAAACCACAAAATTAAAACGTGTGAAAAACAAGGCCCACCTGGCCTGTCTAGGATTGAGTCGCTTGGCAGATTCCAGATAGACCAGATTCTTATGGTCCGTAAGGACCACCACCTGATGTTTGGCTCCCTCCAGCCAATGTCTCCACTCTTCAAAAGCCCACTTCATGGCCAATAACTCCCGATTACCCACGTCATAATTACGTTCAGTAGGAGAAAATTTTCGAGAGAAAAAGGCACAAGGGTTACTTTTAGAGGTCTCTGGATCTTTTTGGGACAAAACGGCACCTGCCCCAATTTCAGAGGCATCAACCTCCACCTGAAATGGCAGAGAAACATCAGGCTGCCGTAGAACAGGAGCAGAAGTGAATCTCTGCTTAAGTTCCTGAAACGCAGAGACTGCCTCAGGAGGCCAATTCACCACATCAGAACCCTTTCTGGTCAAATCAGTTAATGGTTTAACAATAACAGAGAAATTACCAATAAATTTACGATAAAAATTGGCAAAACCCAAAAATCTCTGAAGAGCCTTTAATGAAGTAGGTTGGACCCAATCACAGATGGCCTGAACCTTGACCGGGTCCATTTCAATAACAGATGGGGACAAAATGAATCCCAGAAATGAGATCTTCTGTACGCCAAAAAGACACTTTGATCCCTTCACATACAGAGCATTCTCTCTCAAAATCTGGAATACAGTTCGAACATGTTTCACATGAGAGTCCCAGTCATTAGAAAAAATCAAGATATCATCCAAATAAACAATCAGAAACTTGTCCACAAAATCCCTGAAAATGTCATTCATGAAGGACTGGAAGACGGAAGGAGCATTAGTGAGCCCAAAGGGCATCACAAGGTACTCAAAATGCCCTTCAGGGGTGTTAAATGCCGTCTTCCATTCATCCCCGTGCTTAATGCGAATAAGGTTATACGCCCCCCTGAGGTCAAGCTTGGTAAACCAAGTAGCGTTTTTCACCCTGGAAAACAGGTCAGAAATCAAGGGTAACGGGTATTGATATTTCACAGTAATATTGTTCAAGAGACGATAATCAATACACGGCCTTAATGAACCATCTTTTTTGGCCACAAAGAAAAAACCGGCACCTAAGGGTGAAGAGGATGGTCTGATATGACCCTTCTCCAATGATTCCTTGATATAAGACCGCATAGCGTCATGTTCAGGTACAGACAAGTTAAAAAGGCGACCCTTAGGGAATTTACTACCTGGCACTAATTCAATAGCGCAGTCATAGCTCCTATGGGGAGGTAAGGATGCAGATTTACTTTCGCTAAACACATCAGAAAAATCAAACAAAAAGTCAGGAACATCCTCAGCCTGGGGGGAGGCAGAAAAAACAGGAGTGTTGGTATTAACACATTGGCAGCCCCAACTGGTTACAGACACAGATTTCCAATCCAAAACAGGATTATGAGACTGTAACCAAGGGAAACCCAGCACGATAATGTCATGCAGATTATATAGAACCAAAAATTTGCAGCACTCCTGGTGATCAGGTTCAACCCTCATTATCACCTGAGTAGAAAACTGGGGTTTATTCTCAGCCAAAGGGGTAGAATCGATCCCCAGTAGGGAATAGACTTCTGTAGGGGTATCAAGGGAAATCCACAGCGTTTAGCAAAATCATAATCCATCAGGTTAATAGCTGCTCCAGAATCAACGAAAGCCTGAGCAGAAAATGAGGACAGAGAGCATATCAGAGTGACAGTTAATAAAAACTTAGTCTGAACACTACCCAAGACAACTGAGCGTGCAAAACGTCTTCCCCGCTTAGGGCAGACTGAAATAGCATGAGAGGCATCACCACAGTAGAAACATAACCCATTGCGCTTTCGAAACTCATGACGCTGTGCCCCAGACACCACTCCATCACACTGCATGGGCTCAGCAGCTGGCTCACAAGGCAACACCACTCCACGCATACTTCTCCGCTCACGCAAACGTCTGTCAATTTGAATCGCTAATGACATAGAATCATTGAGACCAGAGGGGACAGGGAATCCCACCATAACATCCTTTACATTATCCGACAGACCCTTCCGGAAAAGGGCCGCCAAAGCGTCGTCATTCCATTTGGTCAGGACTGCCCACCTACGGAATCTCTGACAGTATAACTCAGCGTCATCAAGCCCCTGATTTAATGCCAACAAGGCTTTTTCAGCTTGATCAGTGACATTAGGCTCATCGTACAATAACCCCAAAGCCTGAAAAAATGCATTAACATCACTCAAAACAGGATCCCAGGTGTGAGGGAAAAAGCCCAATCCTGAGGATCGCCGCGCAGGAGAGAGATGACAATTTGAACCTGCTGCGCTGCGTTTCCTGAGGACTTAGATTTTAAGGCAAGAAACAATTTACAATTATTTTTGAAATTCTGAAACTTAGCTCGATCCCCTAAAAACAAATCTGGCATGGGGATCCTAGGTTCCACAACAGGCAACCTAGCAAGATATGCAGCAATACTCTGAACCTCAGTGGCAAGCTGATCCACACGGCCAGACAACTGTGCAAACTCCATTGGGAGAAAAGATCCTCCCCAGCACCCAGAGATACAGAGGGGAAAAAAAAAAAAAAAATGCAACAAACAGAAAAATATCTCTGACAACTTTTCTTCCTTCAAAATATTTTTTCCCTTCTGTGAGTACCATACAATTTTTATGGCCGGTGATACTGTTATGTTACGGTAGCTGAGGAGTGCAGGTAAAAAAGGCAATACACCAGAGCAGTTGGAATCTATGAGATTGCAGTACCCTGACTAACCACCACAACTAGAGGCAGCCGTGGAGCGTTCCTACGATGGTCCTAGACGCCTCGTCACAGCCTGAGAAACTAACTACACCTAAAGATAGAAATAGGAAAGCTATCTGCCCCGGAGCAGAACCCCAAAGATAATAGAAAGCCCCCAAACAAGTAATGGCGGTTAGACAAGAGGAAATACTGACACAGAAAGAAAATAGTATGAGCAAACGCTGGGGCCCAAACTATCTAAATAGAAAAGGACAGGAAGGGTACTTACTGCAATCCCAGAAAACCCTGAAAAACACCAACTCTACTAATTTCAAAATCACCTGAGATCACACGACCTCTACCACCTAAATTAGTTCTCTGGTGTAACAAAAACAGCAGCCACTGAAAAAACTGCAAAAAGCAAAAGTACAAAACACAGTGGCTGGACTAAACTGAGAGGGCAAAAGCCCCCGGAGGGGACCCAGAAGGCCCCCACAGAAGCGCAGGACAAAATGCAAAAATATAGCAAAAACACAAAATAAGAAATTGTCTTATCTGATAGCAGGAGATGCAGACACGACACAGCAGGCTACAAGGGAAACTGGAAAGAAGGATTCAGACCAGAACAATTGATCACCGGCAACCCTGATGGGAAAATGATTCCCTTAAATAAGACCAATCAGTAACACCTGATTCCCAATCCTCACTAGTACCGCTTGTAACCACCAGAGGGAGCCTCTGCTCAGAACTCATCTCAAACCCATTCACAACAACCAGCCCTCCGGTCTGGAGAAGAGGGAGGGGATATGTGAGACAGTGAGGGAATATGTGTTGAATGGGGTGTACATTTCACCTAGGTACTGTGCTGTATGGTATAAGGGAAATGTGTGGCTTTGTAAACCTAGTGGTAGAGAAAGGTCACTACACCTCACATTCAGCACACACTTGCAGCTCAAGCCTGAAACCATTCAGCTGTTAATTAGGAGACCAGAAGTAGGTGTCTGCAAACACATTCAGGGAGCTGGCTTAGTCTGGACACAGGAAGGTGTCCCGGCACAAGAAGCAGTCTCCAGGAGGAGAGCTGGCTTAGTCTGGACACAGGAAGGTGTCCCGGCACAAGAAGCAGTCTCCAGGAGTTTGAGCTATCTCAGTCTGGGTGCAGGAAGTACCCCGGACACAGGAGTAGTCTCAGTGAGAATCTGTGCGAATAGCGGCTGAATAGGAGTGGATCTCTCTCAAGTCTGGACGCTGAAGGGGCCTTCAGACACAAGGAGGAGTATCTGTGAAACTCCATACTGGTAACATATATCATATGTGTTGTTTTGGGCACAGACTGGTAGAGTCTGGACCCGGATAAACAGGGAAATCGATCTATGTGTAATTAGTGGCTAGACAAGCCTAGGTTTTCTGTTTATGCTTTATTTTTATCTGTTTGCTGTGGACTTTAATAAAGCTGGTTGCGGCCAGTTTTCACCAGAACTGCTGTCTGAATGAACTGTTTTCGTGTCACTCTGTCTACCCAGACAGCGATCCTAGAGCTATATCCCTGGAAATGCTACAATGTGTATATTCGTATGTTTGTTTTTTCATTTATCCCTGTTCATATTACCTTTTTGGAGTATTATGGTACACTACTACTCCTCTCTTACCTGTGTGGGGGAAGGGTACAGACTGGAGGCAGATTCAGGAGTTAAAGCAAGGTTCATGGCCCCGGCATCTTCACCATCAGAAGTAACCCAGGTAACAGGGCAAGCTAGGGAACCCCTTAGCGTTAGGGACAGGGAAGGAGCCCCTGAAGTCGTGACAGCCATTTTATGACACTTCAAATGAATGGGTGCTGTACTGGAACGTTTTAGTTCCTCTTTGATGATCCTAAGGTAAATCCTAAATCGAAAGTGACTACTGGACATGTGAACAGAGCCTACGTCGTGCGCCTATCAGGTATAGCTCCTGATGTGAAAGCGATACTTGCCGAAATGTAATTGACAAAAACAAGCAATGTGCAGCCATTGGGTCAACAATAAGAATGGAGTTCGTGGAGTGCTGTCAACTGTAAATTTCTGTGTTTTATTCGGAATAACACAATGTAGAATTCTAAGAAAAGATGCTGTTTAATGGTTATTTTAGAAGGAATACAAGTATGTAGTTAGGACATGCTGAAAGAGTTGACCGATCCTTTTAAAGCTACATACCTGATTCTGCCTAGGGACACTTCCACGCTACACAGTAATACCAAAATTTTTGCAAATTTGCACAAGGACATTCCCTTTTGTGGAACAGTCCTACAGAAAGCAGCATTGTTGGCAGGTGTGCGTAGAATTACAGTCTCCATTTCAGACCCCCGAGAGCTAACACCTGGGAATCAGCAGATGTATACGTCACATTATGTGGACTCCTAAGACACACCCGAGTTCCCAATTGTCCAGATTATATGATGGCTATTAAAAATTAAGAAGAAAAGCTCAATACAAACGCTATCAAGTACAGTTTGTCATCCACAGCCAACCTACGGCACGCTGTCAGGGCAGGTTGGGAGTTGTAGGATAATTAGAAAACCCTGTATTTAAGGAAATGGCAAATTGTCACTATTTTCCGCTTTGGTGTTAAATAAAAAAGCACAGATTAATAATTGCATTATTTTTTACATGCACTGTAGAGCGTTGCAGGAATTATTTGGGCATTTTAGGTGGCACTAGAAAGCTACGCAGCCTTATACACCAGGCCTTTGCTCGGTAGCTCAGTGCATGTGCGGAGGAGGATGACACAGTGGCTGTCAGGATGCACACAGCATCTCCAAGGCTTGTGGGTTGGCAGCAGCCTCCTCCTCCCTCCTCCACAGCAGGGGAACTCCTGGGCATGTGACTGTTGGAGTGAAGATGGCAGCTCTGTCTGAACCCTTAGGTCTGGAGAGAGGTAATAGACACAATGCATGTTGCATTGCAGGGGCTGGGATATGGCCTGGAGCAGATGGATGTAGCTAGAGGGAGGGGGAGAGATGAATGAGCTTTACCTTTATTTCCCCAGCACCTTCCTGCTAAGGGAAGTGACTGATTTGCAGAATAACCTTGCACTTACCTTCCATGGCTCCTATTGCTACGATGTCACTTCTTACGCTGCTCTGAGTCAGAACATATTGTATATGTGGCCTTACAGCCTCTAGTACAAGCATTTACTAATTACTGCACTTACTCACATTTATCGCCTTCATCCATTCATTCGTCTTTGTTGCCATAATCCACAGTCCTTACAGGGGGAGGGCAGGGTGAGATGCTAAAGGTAGGACAAGGAGGCTACATATGAAGTACACCATTTCTGTAATGCAGAATAGTTATTAGGGGAGCAATGTAACAGATGTCTGAGATATAGACAGGTGGTTCTGGAACTTCGAGAATAGAATATATATAAATTAAAGAATACAGCAGCCACTAGGTGTGCACCAAGATATATGCAAACATTTAATGAATGAAATGTAAACTGCATTACTGCCCTGTAGACCATACTTATATACTGACTTACTGCCATATAGAGCATACTTTGTAAGATAGCCATGTAGGACAGGGTTAAATCCTACCACTGCAGGTCTTGATTAGATGCAGGAGAATAGATTTGGCTAAGAACCAGGGCCTGTGGTCACCAGGTGTGTCTGTCTGCTGGATATTGAGCAGAGTCAAGTGTGCTGCTGGTGAGTGACCAGCCAAAATGTGAGCTGTAGCTGAGCGAGAGACGTTCCAGTGTCTCTCTCTGAATGGAGACTGCACAGGTCAGCTAGGAAAGCTGGGCAGGCTGTGTGTTGGAGCAGTAGAGAACCATGTGGAAGCTGCAGACTGTGCAGTGTGAACTGTGCTTGGCGTTGAATACTTCTGTTTGGTGCTAGAAACTGCCCGAGCTCCAGCTGAAGGGCATACCGCGACTGGTAGGATTGTACCTCTTATCTGAGAAAAGTTTTCTCCTGGAGAAATAACTAATATATGTGCCTGCAAAATTAACTGTTTATTTGCTGTGTGACCTTTGTGCCCAGATTAGACTGTTTTTGTCTTTTGAATCCCTTGGAATTTTATGAAAGCAATAAAATTGCACATGTTTGAACCAAACTGCATTGTCTGTGTGAATGCTACCTAATGCCTCTATCTGAGAGAGTGCATCACTACAATGTATATAATGCATTACTGCCATATAGACTATTCTTATATACCGCATTACTGCCAAATAGACTATACTTATATACTACATTACTGCCATATAGACTATAGTTATATAGTGCATTACTGCCATATAGACTATTCTTATATACCACAATACTGCCATATAGACTAAACTTATATACTGCATTACTGCCATATAGACTATACTTATGTACTGCATTACTGCCATATAGACTATACTTATATACTGCATTACTGCCATATAGACTATACTTATATACTGCATTACTGCCATATAGACTATACTTATATACTGCATTACTGCCATATAGACTGTACTTATATACTGCATTACTGCCATATAGACTGTACTTATATACCGCATTACTGTCATATAGACTGTACTTATATACTGCATTACTGCCATATAGACTGTACTTATATACTGCATTACTGCCATATAGACTATACTTATATACTGCATTACTGCCATATAGACTGTACTTATATACTACATTACTGCCATATAGACTGTACTTATATACCGCATTACTGCCATATAGACTGTACTTATATGCTGCATTACTGCATATAGACTGTACTTATATACTGCATTACTGCCATATAGACTGTACTTATATACTGCATTACTGTCTATAGACTGTACTTATATACTGCATTACTGCCATATAGACTAATCTTATATACTGCATTACTGCCATATAGACTTACTTATATACTGCATTACTGCCATATAGACTATACTTATTACTGCATTACTGCCATATAGACTAACTATATACTGCATTACTGCCATATAGACTATACTTATATACTGCATTACTGCCATATAGACTATACTATATACTGCATTACTGCCATATAGACTATACTAATATACTGCATTACTGCCATATAGACTATACTAATATACTGCATTACTGCCATATAGACTATACTTATATACTGCATTACTGCCATATAGACTATACTTATAAACGCTTTAATTGCCATATAGACTATACTTATATACTGCATTACTGCCATATAGACTGAACTTATATACTGCATTACTGTCATATAGACTATACTTATATACTACATTACTGCCATACAGACTATTCTTATATACCGCATTACTGCCATATAGACTAAACTTACCGTATATTCTGCATTACTGCCAAATAGACTATACTTATATACTGCATTACTGCCATATAGACTATTCTTATATACTGCATTACTGCCATATAGACTATTCTTATATACTGCATTACTGCCAAATAGACTATTCTTATATACTGCATTACTGCCAAATAGACTATTCTTATATACTGCATTACTGCCATATAGACTATACATATATACCGCATTACTGCCATATAGACTGTACTTATATACCGCATTGCTGCCATATAGACTATACTTATATACTGCATTACTGCCATATAGACTATTCTTATATACTGCATTACTGCCAAATAGACTATTCTTATATACTGCATTACTGCCATATAGACTATTCTTATATACTGCATTACTGCCATATAGACTATTACTTATATACTGCATTACTGCCAAATAGACTATTCTTATATACTGCATTACTGCCATATAGACTATACTTATATACTGCATTACTGCCATATAGACTATTCTTATATACTGCATTACTGCCATATAGACTATTCTTATATACTGCATTACTGCCATATAGACTATACTTATATACTGCATTACTGCCAAATAGACTATTCTTATATACTGCATTACTGCCATATAGACTATTCTTATATACTGCATTACTGCCATATAGACTATTCTTATATACTGCATTACTGCCATATAGACTATTCTTATATACTGCATTACTGCCATATAGACTGTACTTATATACTGCATTACTGCCATATAGACTTTCTTATACTGCATTACTGCCATATAGACTATTCTTATATACTGCATTACTGTCATATAGACTGTAGTTATATACTGCATTACTGTCATATAGACTATACTTATATACTACATTACAGACATATACAGTAGACTATAGTTATATAATGCATTACTGCCATATAGACTATACTAATATACTGCATTACTGCCATGTAGACTATACTTATATACCGCATTACTGTCATATAGACTGTACTTATATACTGCATTACAGACATATACAGTAGACTATAGTTATATAATGCATTACTGCCATATAGACTATACATATATACTGCATTACTGCTATATAGACTATACTTATATACCGCATTACTGCCATATAGACTATACTTATATACCGCATTACTGCCATATAGACTATACTAATATACTGCATTACTGCCATATAGACTATACTAATATACTGCATTACTGCCATATAGACTATTGTTATATACTGCATTACTGTCATATAGACTATACTTATATACTGCATTACTGCCATATAGACTATTCTTATATACTACAGTACTGCCATATAGAGTATTCTTATATACTACATTACTGCCATATAGACTATTCTTATATACTGCATTACTGCCATATAGACTATTCTTATATACTGCATTACAGAAATGTCGGCTCTTCGTCAGTCCTTACACTGGCTGCCCATTCATTATAGGATCCAATTCAAAGTACTTGTTCTCACCCACAAAGCTCTCCACAGTGCAGCACCCCTACATCTCCTCCCTCATTTCTATCTATCGGCCTAACCGACTGCTGCGCTCTGCAAACGACTTTCGACTAACCTCTGCACTAATCCGTACCTCCCACTCCAAGACTTCTCCTGTGCTGCGCCAATCCTCTGGAATGCAATTCAATTCAATTCAAAGAAGCTTTATTGGCAGGACTAAATACACATTAGTTTTGCCAAAGCAAGTGTACAAAAGGGGAATAGGGATAGGGATGTTGAGTAGGGGCAGATCTAGGGTAGGGGCTATGAAAGTCCATGGCATAGGGAGGGGTGATGGGGGCGCAGGTCCGGGGTGGGGGCTATAGAAGTCCATGGCATAGGGAGGGGTGATGGGGCAGATCCGGGGTGGGGGTTATAGAAGTCCATGGCATATCATAGTTCTCTTTCTCGCAGTCTATGACATTCGCTGTAAGGTTCTTTGTCTCTGTTGACATGTTCCTTGAAACTCAGTTTTCCGTCGGCCATTTTGCTTTCTGTCTTTCTGCAGCTCTTGCCCTCAGTTAATATGGAGTTTCCAGTTTTCATGTTCCCGCCCTGATTCTTCCCTCTTGCATCTTAAGCAGCCTCAGCTGAACAATCAGTGCTCCTGAATCAAGCCTCAGTCAGTCTGTGACCTGACTCCTGGAAGCCTTGGACTTGTACTCCAGCTATTCCCTACTGAGGAACCTTGGAACACTTTTGGACTCTGGAAACCTGCTGTTTGGTGAATCCATGTTTGCAGAGGAATTACGGTACAGAGAAGAGATCCTGAACCTGCTTTGGAGATTTATTGTAGTGCTTGAAGTTACTCTGGCCTGCTGTGTCTCCTGTCGCTGTTCCTGCAAACTGTGTGAACTTTTCAGCATGCTTGTATGAAGTAATACAAGTCATTTCATTTCAACCTATGTCTCCTGTGTTTTCCTCGCACCCAAGCACAAGACGCTATAGGAACTGTACACTATACTTGACAAGATTCAGGAGCCAATGTTTAGTGTCTGCTGGGTCTGGGAAAGCCGTGTCTGCTGTGACTGTGGATATCAGATGTCCGTTTAATACCTTATGTGATGACAGTGGTTGCGACTTCTCACAACCATTCCAGGTGAGCGCATTCCCTTAAAATTTTACTCTGGAGTGTTACCACAGGTAAACACTATTGTTTTTTGTTTTTTGTTTTTTCCTTTCCTCTTCTCCTTCCAGCACCTCTGCCTTAAAAGATCTGGAAGTTGGAGGCCCGCATAAAGGAACTTTGCGGAGTGACTGATACAATCCTTTCAGATGTACAGACTTTAAAAACCCGTTTTGCAAGCCTACAGGACCTCACTAATCATAATTTGCAAGTGTTTGGACAGACTACCCAGGAATTGCGAGCCAGGATTGAGGCTCTAGAGGAACGAGCCTAGGCTCCTGCCATAACCCCAAGTTCTGGGATCCCCAAATTACCTCCTTTTCGTTTTGGCGGTGAACGTGAGAAATTAAGGGGATTTATTAATCAATGCAATTTATTTTTCTCTGCACATGCTTCACAATTTCCCACTGAACGATCCAAAGTGCTTACTATAATCATGTTGCTTACCAATAAGGCTTTGATGTGGGCAAACCCTCTGATTGAGACTGAGGATGATTGTTTGAATCACCTTGATGCTTTTATTTCAGCCATGGGGCAGGTGTTTGATGACCCCAATCGAGGTGCAACAGCTGAAGCAGCCATGTTAACTTTGCGCCAAGGTAAGCGTTCAGTAGCCGAATATGCCCTGGATTTCAGGAGATGGGCTCTTGATACCACTTGGGACACTTCCGCCAAAAAATCTATTTTTCGGAAAGGGTTGTCTCCACTGATTAAGGATGAACTTGCTCGTGCCGACCCTCCCACTGCGTTAGGTGACTTTATTAACTATTGTATCCGTATTGATGCTCGTCTGACTGAACGCAGACAAGAGAGATGGTTCGAAAATAATCGCACTAACCTTTTACTACCACCCTCCTCAGCTAAGGAACCTTTGAGTAGGATCACAAGGGAACCAGAACCTGAACCCATGCAGGTGGACTCTTTACAAAGACGGGTTAGTGATGCACGCAAAGAACATCGTATAAAGGAAAATCTATGTTTCTACTGTGGTAAGTCAGGGCACTTCATTATAAACTGCCCCAGCCGTTCTCGTAAGACTACTGCAGCAGTCATTCACTGTGAGTGTTGCGAGAGGAGCTCTGTCATGTCCGAGCATCAGGCTCCAGAGAGATCTGCTGCAAGAGATCTTGATTTCTCGGACTTAAACTCTGTTAGTTCTGGGGACGATGACGGTATAAACGCTGCAATTTTTCAAGTTTCCTCAGCAGTGTCCCAGCTGAGTTGTAAAAGAAACAATTCTCATTGCTTCCTTTCCATCAAACTCTGGGTTGACTCAGTCTGGGTGTCTAGCTCTGCTATGATCGACTCAGGAGCAAGTGGAAATTTTATGGATATCTCCTTTGCTCTGAAACAGGGGATACGTTCAGTGAAGAAGGCTACTCCAGTACAGATGGAGACTGTGGATGGCTCTCTACTGACTTCTGGACCAGTGGATCAAGAAACAGAGCCTTTGAGGGTCCTTATGGGTAAAGATCATCAGGAGAAAATGTCTTTTTTGCTTATCTCTTCTCCCCACTTTCCCATCATTCTAGGGCTACCATGGCTGCAGGCGCAGAATCCTACGATTAACTGGGAGACCAAGGAATTACACTTTCCGGAGAAACAGATGAGTCAAGGAGTTTCAGCTTGCTCTGTTCCTAAAGGAACCATGTCAGTCCCTGAACTACCAGCTGTATACCAGGACTATGTGGATTTATGTGATAAGAAGAACGCTGATCAGCTTCCTCCTCACCGTCCATATGATTGTCCAATTGAATTATTGCCCGGAGCCGAGATACCTTTTGGTAAGATCTACCCCCTAGCGGGGCCCGAGCTAAAAGCTTTGAAGGATTATATAGACGAAAATTTAGCCAAGGGCTTCATACGCCCTCTTCATCTCCCGCAGGTGCACCCATCTTCTTTGTGAAGAAGAAAGATGGATCTCTGAGACCCTGCATAGACTATAGGGAACTCAATAAGGTTACTATTAGAAACCGTTATCCATTGCCTTTAATCCCTGAGTTGTTGGAGAGAGTGCGGCATGCCAAAATTTTCTCTAAACTGGATCTCCGTGGGGCCTATAACTTGGTCCGTATTAGACCTGGGGATGAATGGAAGACTGCTTTCAGGTCACGCTATGGACACTTTGAATATCTAGTTATGCCTTTTGGTCTGAGTACCGCCCCAGCCACTTTCCAACACTTCGTGAATGATATCTTCAGGGATCTCCTAGATACATTTGTGGTGATTTATCTGGATGATATTCTAATTTTTTCAAACTCCACAGAGGAACATCATGGACATGTGAGAATGGTCTTAGAACGCCTAAGACAAAACCATCTC
Source organism: Oophaga sylvatica (assembly GCA_033576555.1). Lineage (NCBI taxonomy): Eukaryota > Metazoa > Chordata > Amphibia > Anura > Dendrobatidae > Oophaga > Oophaga sylvatica. Next base: position 61,113 of record JARQOD010001269.1, read on the forward strand.
TACATCAAGCTTGAAAAATGTGAATTCCATAGGACCGAAATTCAATTTCTGGGGTATGTACTATCTACGCAAGGGATTAGTATGGATGGAAGCAAGACCCAAGCCATCAAGGATTGGCCAATTCCTAGAAATGTGAAGGAGGTGCAGCGTTTCATCGGGTTTGCCAACTTCTATAGACGTTTCATTAAGAATTTTTCTGAGGTAGTGTCACCTATCACCCAACTTACCTGGAAACAGTCTAGGTTCTCCTGGACCCGCAAGCTCAGGAAGCATTTTCCTGTTTAAAGGATAAATTTACCACCGCACCTATCTTAGTACATCCCAACCCCGAGCTTGCCTTCATAATAGAGGTGGATGCTTCAGACTGTGCCATTGGAGCTATACTCTCTCAGAGAACAGGTGAGAAGAATGTCTTGCATCCCTGTGCCTTCTTTTCCCAGCAGTTGTCTTCGGCTGAGAGGAACTACGATGTGGGCAATAGAGAATTGTTGGCCATTATTGCCGCCTTCAAGGAATGGAGACACCTTCTTCAGGGAGCTGCACAGCAAATAGTCGTCCTGACAGACCATCGTAACCTTGAATTTATCAGGTCGGCTAAGTGCCTGACTCCTCGCCAGGCTCGCTGGAATCTTTTCCTAAACCAATTTAATTTTGTCATTTCTTATAGACCAGGATCGCGCAATGGAAAGGCTGATGCACTCTCTAGGATTCATTCAGCAGAGACACGTCCATTTACTCCTCCTAAGACTATTCTTCCTGACTCTAGATTCCTGGGAGTGATTCATAATCAAGACCTACTTAAGGACATCAAGGAAGCATACCATGCGGATTCTTTGTTGGCTCAACCCCCAAGGGACGTAAGTCTTGTCTTTAAGAATGGTGTGTGGATTCAGGGACAACGTCTGTATATACCTGAAACAGTCAGATTGAGAGTATTGCAACTCATCCACGATTCCAAGATAGCCGGGCATAGGGGAATTCTAAAGACACAAGAATTTCTTTCTCGTTTCTTTTGGTGGCCCACTTACAGGAAAGATGTCTTAAACTATGTCACTTCATGTGAAGTCTGTGCAAGATGCAAAACACCTCGCTCCTCACCAACTGGTCTGTTGCAACCTCTTCCCACCCCGTCCCGCCCGTGGGGATCCATTTCTATGGACGTCATTGTGGAGTTACCAACCTCTCAAGGGAAGAACACCATTCTAGTGGTGGTTGACCGTCTAACAAAGGCAGCTCATTTTATCCCTTGTTTTGGCTTACCCACTGCAAAACAGACATCAGACTTGATGATTAAGAATGTGTTTCGCTTACATGGAGTACCGGATGAGGTCATTTCGGATCGAGGGGTGCAATTCACTTCAAGGTTGTGGCAAAATTTCTGTGCAGCATTGGACATTAAAGTAAACCTTTCTTCTGCTTTTCATCCCCAGACTAATGGACAGACAGAACGAACCAATCAGACCCTGGAGCAGTATCTCCGCTGTTTTATCTGCCACCTACAGGATGATTGGGTGGATCTACTTCCACTGGCTGAGTTCTCTTATAACAACTCTCAGAGCGCCTCCACTAAGCAGTCTCCTTTTTACTCCAATCTAGGTTATCATCCTAACATTCTTCCTCGATTTCCCATAGATACGCCCTTGCCGGCAGTGGCTGAAAGAATCACTTCTTTACAAAAGAATATGGATCTTCTAAAGGAAAATCTAGAATTGGCTCAGGAAAGGTACAAGAAAGCAGCAGATAAATTTCGTAAACCTGCACCAGCTTTCAAGGTAGGAGATTTGGTCTGGCTGTCAACCAGAAATCTTAAATTAAAGATTCCATCGTCTAAATTGGGACATAAGTACATTGGACCTTATAGATCAATAAGATTATAAGTGCTGTTGCTTGTCGTCTTCAACTGCCCAGAACTATGAGAATCCACCCTGTCTTTCATGTATCACTACTAAAGGCTGCAACACCCAATACGTTTCCTGGACGTTCTTCTCCTTGCCCTGACCCAGTGCTGGTCGATGGTCAGGAAGAATTTATGGTGGAAAGGATTCTAGATTCCAGGTTGTACAGAAATCAGTTGCAATATTTGATTAAATGGCAGGGCTACCCAGTGGAGGACAACTCATGGGAACCAGTCAATAATGTAAATGCTCCTCGCCTGCTCCGCCAGTTTCATCAGAGGTACCCTGACAAGCCTGGTCTGAGGTCATCCGGAGGTTGTCCCTAAGGGGGGAGTAATGTAAGGTTCTTTGTCTCTGTTGACATGTTCCTTGAAACTCAGTTTTCCGTCGGCCATTTTGCTTTCTGTCTTTCTGCAGCTCTTGCCCTCAGTTAATATGGAGTTTCCAGTTTTCATGTTCCCGCCCTGATTCTTCCCTCTTGCTTCTTAAGCAGCCTCAGCTGAACAATCAGTGCTCCTGAATCAAGCCTCAGTCAGTCTGTGACCTGACTCCTGGAAGCCTTGGACTTGTACTCCAGCTATTCCCTACTGAGGAACCTTGGAACACTTTTGGACTCTGGAAACCTGCTGTTTGGTGAATCCATGTTTGCAGAGGAATTTAGGGTGAGTTTCCATGGTCAGGAAACGCTGCGTGTTTGGCGCTGTGCGCTGGCGCAGCGCCAAACACGCAGCGTCCAGATGTTACAGCATAGTGGAGGGGATTTCAAGAAATCCCGTCTCCACTATGCGTAACAATACGCAGGTGGCAGACCTGCGTAAACGGACATGCGGCGCGTCTTTTTAGACCGCAGCATGTCCTCGCGTATTGCGGCGACGGTGCGTCGCCGCAACAGAATTAGCACAGGGCTATGTAGCCCTGCGCTCTTTCCGGAGGTGTTCCGGAGGTGTCCTGAACACCTCCGGAAAGATCGCGCGTCATAAAGGGGCGGGGCTTAGACGGAGCGGAATTTCCGCTCCGTCCAAAGCGCTGTGGTTCCGGACCGTGGAACCACAGCCTTACGGTACAGAGAAGAGATCCTGAACCTGCTTTGGAGATTTATTGTAGTGCTTGAAGTTACTCTGGCCTGCTGTGTCTCCTGTCGCTGTTCCTGCAAACTGTGTGAACTTTTCAGCATGCTTGTATGAAGTAATACAAGTCATTTCATTTCAACCTATGTCTCCTGTGTTTTCCTCGCACCCAAGCACAAGACGCTATAGGAACTGTACACTATACTTGACATTCGCTCACATACCACGCTGCTATCTCCGCTGCTCTCTCTTCTTCCCCCAGCAAGATATATGTTTTCTCTTCCTTCTTCATGGTGATGAAATCCGGGAAGAGATGTGAGAGTCTCCTGAAGTGAGTGTCCCTCACTGCTGAGTATTTGGAGCAGTGTAGCAGGAAGTGGGTTTCGTCCTCTATGGCCTCCTGGTCACAGTGTTGGCATAGTCTTTCCTCCCTGGGCTTGTAGCTCTGCCTGTGTCGGCCGGATTCGATGGCCAGACTGTGGGCACTGAGTCTATACCGGCTCAGGATCTTGCGGTCTCTTGCGGAATGCTCTACCCCAAGAAATTAGGACTATCCACAATTTGCATGGTTTCAGGCGCTACCTCAAAACACATTAGTTCAGAGCGGCCTATCACGTTACGTAATCAAAGTCATTCTATGTGTAAGTGTGTGTGTGTAGCCCATTCACTATCTCCATCCATCCCTCACTCCCTCAAGATGGCTGGACCATCATTGTAAATGCACCATTGTATATACACACCTGTACTTTGTATCTCCCCCACCTCATTGTAGACTGTAAGCTCTCACGAGCAGGGGCGGCTTATTTTGCTTTAATTATTGTATTGTTAACGTTGTTACTTATGACTTGTGTTTTGAAACTGTTAAACTGTAAAGCGCTGCGGAATATGATGGCGCTATATAAAGATTATTATTATTATTATTAGTGCCAAATAGAGTATACTTATACCGCATTACTGCCATATAGACAATTCTTATATACTGCATTACTACCATATAGACTATACTTATATACCGCATTACTGCCATATAGACTATACTTATATACCGCATTACTGCCATATAGACTGTACTTATATACTGCATTACTGCCATATAGACTATTCTTATATACCGCATTACTGCCATATAGACTATACTTATATACCGCACTACTGCCATATAGACTGTACTTATATACTGCATTACTGCCATATAGACTATTCTTATATACCGCATTACTGCCATATAGACTATACTTATATACTGCATTACTATATAGACTATACTTATATCCCGCATTACTGCCATATAGACTATACTTATATACCGCATTACTGCCATATAGACTATACTTATATACTGCATTACTGTCATATAGACTGTACTTATATACTGCATTACTGCCATATAGACTATATATATGCTGCATTACTACCATATAGACTATACTTATATACCGCATTACTGCCATATAGACTATACTTATATACCGCATTACTACCATACAGACTATTCTTATATACTGCATTACTGCCATATAGATTATTACTTATATACTGCATTACTACCATATATAGACTATACTTATAAACCGCATTACTACCATATAGACTATACTTATATACCGCATTACTGCCATATAGACTATACTTATATACCGCATTACTGCCATATAGACTATACTTATATACCGCATTACTGCCATATAGACTATACATATATACTGCATTACTGCCATATAGACTATACTTATATACTGCATTACTGCCATATAGACTATACTTATATACCGCATTACTGCCATATAGACTATACATATATACCGCATTACTACCATATAGACTATACCAGGGGTCGACAAAGTTGTTCAGAATCTAGGAGCCAGCATTTTTTTTAACAAACTTGGTTTTTAATTTAACAAAAAACATTACAAACGTTATAAACATTTAACTTCTAAAGATAATAAATATGATATTTTGATATTACCGTATATACTCGTGTATAAGCCGAGATTTTCAGCCCATTTTTTAGGGCTGAAAGTCCCCCTCTTGGCTTATACGCGGGTCATATACGGGGGTCGGCGGGCGAGGGGGAGCGGGGGTGTCGGATCATACTCACCCCTCCGCCCTGCTTTTCCCACGATCTCTGGCTCCTTCCTGCAGCGGTCACATGGCACCGCTCATTAAAGTCATGAATATGAACATATTCATGACTTTAATGAGCGGTACTATGTGACCGCTGTAGGAAGGAAGCGCTGCGGAGAGCGCCGGGAGAAGCGGAGAGGGGACAGGTGCCGGTGTCACCGCTGGCTCAGGACCCCGGCACCTGAGGTATTTACCTGTCCCGTTCCACCGCTGCGTGCTGCGTCCTCGTCTGACTCCTCTGGCTGTGAATGATCAGGCAGAGGGCGCGATGACGTCCTTAGTGCGCGCGCCGCCCCTGCCAGATCATTCACAGCCAGAGGAGTCAGACGAGGACGCAGCGTGCAGCGGTGGAACGGGACAGGTAAATACCTCAGGTGCCGGGGTCCTGAGCCAGCGGTGACACCGGCACCTGTCCCCCATAGCGCGCCGGTGTCCCCGCCTACTCAGGACACCAGCACCTGGCCCCCAGCGACGAGAGGTGAGTATGTCATTTTTTTTTTTTTTTTTGCAGCAGCAGCAGCAGCATATGAGGCCTATACTATGGAGCATATGGGGCATAATTGTGCAGCATATGGGGGCATAATCTGTGGAACATATGGGGCATAATTTGGAACATATGAGGCATAACATGGAGCATATGGGGGCATAATCTGTGGAACATATGGGGCATAATCTGGAGCATATGGGGGCATAATCTGGAGCATATGGGGGCATAATCTGGAGCATATGGGGGCATAATCTGGAGCATATGGGGGCAGAATATGGAGCATATGGGGGCATAAGCTGTGGAACATATGGGGCATAATCTGTGGAACATGGGGGCATAATATGGAGCATATGGGGGCATAAGCTGTGGAACATATGGGGGCATAATCTGGAGCATATGGGGGCATAATCTGTGGAACATATGGGGCATAATCTGGAACATATGGGAGCATATTCGGGCATAATCTGGAGAGCATCATATGGGGGCATAATCATTTTTCACCCTAGGCTTATACGCGAGTCAATAAGTTTTCCCAGTTTTTTGTGGCAAAATTAGGGGGGTCTGCTTATACACGGGTCGGCTTATACATGAGTATATATGGTAGATTTTAGGCAACATTCTAGTTTTATAGGGGGGGTCGTTACGGACGCGGCGATACCAAATATGTGTACTTTAATTGTTTTGGTTTTTTTTATTTACAGGAATAAATGAATTTATTGGGGAATATTTTTTTTTTTTATTATGATTTTTTTTTTAACACTTTTTATTTTTTTTACTTTTTTACTGTGTCCCAGGGTGGGACATCACTGTATATTATACATGGTATTATACAGTGTATAATACCAGATCGCTGGTGTGACAGTGTGCACAGCACTCTGTCACACCAGCAATCGCTCTGGCATCGCTGCAGGCTTCTCAGTGCCTGCTCTTAGCAGGCACTGAGGAAGCCGCCTCCCTTCAGGACCCGGATGGACCCCGGCGCATTTTGGATCCGGGGTCCTGCAGGGACACATCGCGCTGTTCTGAGGGTCTCAGGGGAGCGCGCAGGGAGCCCCCTCCCTGCGCGATCCTCCCCTGTGCCCCCGGTACACCGCGATCATGTTTGATCGCGGTGTGCCAGGGGTTAATGTGCCGGGAGCGGTCCGTGACCGCTCCTGACACATAGTGCCGGGTGTCAGCTGTGATAATCAGCTGACACCAGGCTGCGCTCCCCCGGGCGCCAGGCATGATTTTCTAGGCGCCACTGGCGACCTGGCGCCCGAGTTTGTCGAACCCTGGACTATACTTATAAACCGCATTACTACCATATAGACTATACTTATATACTGCATTACTGCCATATAGACTATACATATATACTACATTACTGCCATATAGACTATACTTATATACTGCATTACTGCCATATAGACTATACATATATACTACATTACTGCCATATAGACTATACTTATATACCGCATTACTGCCATATAGATTATACTTGTATACCGCATTACTGCCATATAAACTATACTTATATGCCACATTACTGCCATATAGAGTATACTTATATACTGCATTACTGCCATATAGACTATACATATATACTGCATTACTGCCATATAGACTGTACTTATATACTACATTACTGCCATATAGACTGTACTTATATACTGCATTACTGCCATATAGACTATACATATATACTACATTACTGCCATATAGACTATACTTATATACCGCATTACTGCCATATAGATTATACTTGTATACTGCATTACTGCCATATAAACTATACTTATATACCGCATTACTGCCATATAGACTATACTTATATACTGCATTACTGCTATATAGACCATACATATATACTACATTACTGCCATATAGACTATACTTATATACCGCATTACTGCCATATAGAGTATACTTATATACCGCATTACTGCCATATAGATTATACTTGTATACTGCATTATTGCCATATAAACTATACTTATATACCGCATTACTGCCATATAGACTATACATATATACTGCATTACTGCCATATAGACTATACTTATATACCGCATTACTGCTATATAGACTATACTTATATACCGCATTACTGCCATATAGACTATACTTATATACCGCATTACTGCCATATAGATTATACTTGTATACTGCATTATTGCCATATAGACTATACTTATATACCGCATTACTGCCATATAGATTATACTTGTATACTGCATTATTGCCATATAGACTATACTTATATACCGCATTACTGCCATATAGATTATACTTGTATACTGCATTATTGCCATATAAACTATACTTATATACTGCATTACTGCCATATAGACTATACATATATACTGCATTACTGCCAAATAGACTGTACATATATACTACATTACTGCCATATAGACTATACTTATATACCGCATTACTGCCATATAACGATTTATACTTATATACTGCATTACTGCCATATAAAACTATACTTATATACGCATTACTGCCATATAGTACTATACTCTTTATAGACTAACTTTGCATTACTGCCATATAGACTATACTTATATACTGCATTACTGCCATATAGATATACTTGTATACTGCATTTATGCCATATAGACTATACTTATATACCGCATTACTGCCATATAGACTATAATATATACTGCATTATGCCATATAGACTATACTTATATACCGCATTACTGCCATATAGACTATACATATATACGCATTACTGCCATATAGACTATACTTATATACCGCATTACTGCCATATAGATATACTTTATACGCATTACTGCCATATAGACTATACTTATATACCGCATTACTGCCATATAGATTATACTTGTATACTGCATTATTGCCATATAGACTATACTTATATACCGCATTACTGCCATATAGATTATACTTGTATACTGCATTATTGCCATATAGACTATACTTATATACCGCATTACTGCCATATAGACTATACTTTATACGCATTATTGCCATATAACTATACTTTATACTGCATTACTGCCATATAGACTATACTTATATACCGCATTACTGCCATATAGATATACTTTATACTGCATTATGCCATATAAACTATACTTATATACCGCATTACTGCCATATAGACTATACTATATACGCATTACTGCCATATAGACTATACTTATATACCGCATTACTGCCATATAACTATACTTATATACCTGCATTACTGCCATATAGACTATACTTATATACCGCATTACTGCCATATAGATATACTTTATACTGCATTACTGCCATATAACTATACTTATATACCGCATTACTGCCATATAGACTATACTATATACTGCATTACTGCCATATAGACTATACTTATATACGCATTACTGCCATATAGACTATACTTATATACGCATTACTGCCATATAGACTATACTTATATACCGCATTACTGCCATATAGACTATACTTATATACTGCATTACTGCCATATAGACTATACTTATATACCGCATTACTGCCATATAGACTATACATATATACGCATTACTGCCATATAGACTATACTTATATACGCATTACTGCCATATAGACTATACTTATATACCGCATTACTGCCATATAGATTATACTTGTATACTGCATTATTGCCATATAGACTATACTTATATACCGCATTACTGCCATATAGATTATACTTGTATACTGCATTATTGCCATAAGACTATACTTATATATACGCATTACTGCCATATAGATATACTTGATATACTGCATTACTGCCATATAGACTATACTTATATACTGCATTACTGCCATATAGACTATACTTATATACGCATTACTGCCATATAGACTATACTATATACTGCATTACTGCCATATAGACTATACTTATATACCGCATTACTGCCATATAGACTATACTTATATACTGCATTACTGCCATATAGACTATACTTATATACCGCATTACTGCCATATAGACTATACTTATATACCGCATTACTGCCATATAGACTATACATATATACGCATTACTGCCATATAGACTATACTTATATACCGCATTACTGCCATATAGACTATACTTATATATACCGCATTACTGCCATATAGACTATTACTTATATACTGCATTACTGCCATATAGACTATACTTATATACCGCATTACTGCCATATAGACTATACATATATACTGCATTACTGCCATATAGACTATACTTATATACCGCATTACTGCCATATAGACTATACTTATATACCGCATTACTGCCATATAGACTATACTTATATACGCATTACTGCCATATAGATTATACTTGTATACCGCATTATTGCCATATAGACTATACTTATATACCGCATTACTGCCATATAGACTATACTTATATACTGCATTATGCCATATAGAACTATACTTATATACTGCATTACTGCCATATAGACTATACTTATACATTTCATTACTAGCATACTAAGTTATGCTAGATTACTTATATACTGCATTTACTGCCATATAGACTATACTTATAAACCGCATTACTACCATATAGACTATACTTATATACCGCATTACTGCCATATAGACTATACTTATATACTGCATTACTGCCATATAGACTATACTTATATACGCATTACTACCATATAGACTATACTTATATACGCATTACTGCCATATAGACTTACTTATATACCGCATTACTGCCATATAGACTATACTTATATACCGCATTACTGCCATATAGACTGTACTTATATACTGCATTACTGCCATATAGACTTACTTATATACCGCATTACTGCCATATAGACTATACTTATATACCGCATTACTAGCCATATAGACTATACTTATATACCGCATTACTGCCATATAGACTATACTTATATACGCATTACTGCCATATAGACTATACTATATACTGCATTACTGCCATATAGACTATACATTTTATACTGCATTACTGCCATATAGACTATACTTATATACCGCATTACTGCCATATAGACTATACTTATATACCGCATTACTGCCATATAGACTATACATATATACTGCATTACTGCCATATAGACTATACTTATATACCGCATTACTGCCATATAGACTATACTTATATACCGCATTACTGCCATATAGACTATACTTATATACCGCATTACTGCCATATAGACTATACTTATATACCGCATTACTGCCATATAGACTATACTTATATACGCATTACTGCCATATAGACTATACATTATATACTGCATTACTGCCATATAGACTATACTTATATACCGCATTACTGCCATATAGACTATACTTATATACCGCATTACTGCCATATAGACTATACTTATATACCGCATTACTGCCATATAGACTATACTTATATACCGCATTACTGCCATATAGACTATACTTATATACGCATTACTGCCATATAGACTATACATATATACTGCATTACTGCCATATAGACTATACTTATATCCGCATTACTGCCATATAGACTATACTTATATACCGCATTACTGCCATATAGACTATACTTATATACCGCATTACTGCCATATAGACTATACTTTATACCGCATTACTGCCATATAGACTATACTTATATACCGCATTACTGCCATATAGACTATACATATATACTGCATTACTGCCATATAGACTATACTTATATACCGCATTACTGCCATATAGACTATACTTATATACCGCATTACTGCCATATAGACTATACATATATACTGCATTACTGCCATATAGACTATACTTATATACCGCATTACTGCCATATAGACTATACTTATATACCGCATTACTGCCATATAGACTATACATATATACTGCATTACTGCCATATAGACTATACTTATATACCGCATTACTGCCATATAGACTATACTTATATACCGCATTACTGACCATATAGACTATACATATATACTGCATTACTGCCATATAGACTATACATATTGTGGTACACCAAAGGGGATCTGCTGGATGGGAGATATATTTCTTCTAGCAGACTGAAGTTTGCTCAGGATTTTCCATGATCACAAGGACCTGTGATGAGGTCATAGTCACGTGATCAGGTCAGCTGATGTGTACCTCACCTGAGGGTGTGGACTAGGCCTATTTAACAAGAAGCTGTGGGAGTATGAGGAGGGGACGGAAGGAAGGAGTTTGGCTGGAGTCAGCCTGGAAGTGTTTTTGTTACAGTGTGTCAGTGTGCATCAGGAAGCGAGTACCAGACCACCCGGAATGGCACCTGGCGGTCTCTGCTGACCTGCAGCCGCTTAGTTAAGTCCGTCCCAAGCAAGGGTGAGTCTGGGACCAGTGGTTCTCCAAACTGGAGTGATTTATGTTCTGTTTTGATTTTGTTATCTGGACTTTTGTTGAACCTGTCATTAAAACCACTGAACTTTGAATTGAACGCCTGTGTGTTTACCTCATTACTGCGGCCCGGCCCCTGCCTACCAGAGCGGATCCCTACAATTGGTGGCTTGAAAGCGGGCAACGCAGTGAGGTCAGGCTGTGGTATTGTTTTTTTTTCCTCTGCATGACAGTCGATGTCCTGGGTGAAAAAAGTAACGCAAAACCCGGTGGAGAACTGTCCGGAGATGGAGAGCACAGTAAAAATGCTGGTGGAGGCCATGCGACAGCAACAGCAGGCTATGCAGCAGCAACAGGAAACTAATAGTCTACTGATGCAGCACATCGCAGCGCCGCAGACAGCAGGAGCTGCCCGGGGATGCCAGGATGTCCGGAAAGTGGTGCGTACAGCGATCCCAAAGATGGAGCAATCAGATGACGTCGAGGTGTACCTGGAGATGTTTGAAGGCGTGGCTAAGAGGGAGAGACTGTCCCAGGACCAGTGGGCCGACATCATGGCTCCGTTTTTGGCTCCAGGACCCGCGAAAGCCTATAGGGACCTACCCCCGAGCACCAGAGGGACTACGAGATCGTCAAGGGTGAGATACTCGCACGTCTTGGGGTAAATGTTTTGGTCCGGGCCCAGCGGGTACACCAGTGGAAGTTTTCCCCTTCCGAGCCAGCTCGGTCCCAGTATTATGACTTGATACACCTGATGGAAAAGTGGTTGCAGCCGGAGGTGTTGTCACCCCGTTCTATGCTGGATCGGATAGTGACTGATAAATTCTGGAGGACTTTGCCCCACACCCTGCAAACCTGGGTTGGACAGGCAGCCCCTACTGATGGTCTCCAAATGGTAGACCTCACTGAAAGATATGGGGCTACCAAGGAGTTTGGCTGGAGACAGCCTGGAAGAATGTTTTGTTACAGTGTGTCAGTGTGCATCAGGAAGCGAGTACCAGACCACCCGGAATGGCACCTGGTGGCCTCTGCTGACCTGCAGTCGCTTAGTTAAGCCCGTCCCAAGCAAGGGTGAGTCTGGGACCAGTGGTTCTCCAAACTGGAGTGATTTATGTTCTGTTTTGATTTTGTTATCTGGACTTTTGTTGAACCCGTCATTAAAACCACTGAACTTTGAATTGAACGCCTGTGTGTTTACCTCATTACTGCCGCCCGGCCCCTGCCTACCAGAGCGGATCCCTACAATATATACTACATTACTGCCATATAGACTATACTTATATACCGCATTACTGCCATATAGATTATACTTGTATACCGCATTACTGCCATATAGACTATACTTATATGCCACATTACTGCCATATAGAGTATACTTATATACTGCATTACTGCCATACAAACTATACTTATATGCCACATTACTGCCATATAGAGTATACTTATATACCGCATTACTGCCATATAGACTATACTTATATACCGCATTACTGCCATATAGACTATACCAGGGGTCGACAAAGTTGTTCAGAATCTAGGAGCCAGCCAAAAAATTTAGGAGCCAGAATTTTTTTTTAACAAACTTGGTTTTTAATTTAACAAAAAAACATTACAAACGTTATAAACATTTAACTTCTAAAGATAATAAATATTATATTTTGATATTACCGTATATACTCGTGTATAAGCCGAGATTTTCAGCCCATTTTTTAGGGCTGAAAGTCCCCCTCTCGGCTTATACGCGGGTCATATACGGGGGTCGGCGGGGGAGGGGGAGCGGGGGTGTCGGATCATACTCACCCCTCCGCCGGAGCGGTCTCTGCAGCCCCCTGCTTTTCCCACGATCTCGGCTCCTTCCTGCAGCGGTCACATGGCACCGCTCATTAACCCCTTCACCCCCAAGGGTGGTTTGCACGTTAATGACCGGGCCAATTTTTACAATTCTGACCACTGTCTCTTTATGAGGTTATAACTCTGGAACGCTTCAACGGATCTTCGCGATTCTGAGATTGTTTTCTCGTGACATATTGTACTTCACGTTAGAAGTAAAATTTCTTCGATATAACTTGCGTTTATTTTTGAAAAAAACGCAAATATGGCGAAAATTTTTAAAATTTTGCAATTTTCAAACTTTGAATTTTTATTCCCTTAAAACAGAGAAATATATCACACAAAATAGTTAAGAAATAACATTTCCCACATGTCTACTTTACATCAGCACAATTTTGGAACCAAAATTTTTTTTTGTTAGGAAGTTATAAGGGTTAAAAGTTGACCAGCGATTTCTCATTTTTACAACAAAATTTACAAAGCCATTTTTTTTAGGGACCACCTCTCATTTGAAGTCACTTTGAGGGGTCTATATGGCAGAAAATACCCAAAAGTGACACCATTCTAAAAACTGCACCCCTCAAGGTACTCAAAACCACATTCAAGAAGATTATTAACCCTTCAGGTGCTTCACAGGAACTAAAGCAACGTGGAAGGAAAAAATGAATATTTAACTTTTTAGCCACAAAAATGATCTTTTACAAACTTTTTTTTTATTTTCACAAGGGTAAAAGGAGAAAATGGACAGATAAGGTTGTTATGCAATTTCTCCTGAGTACGCCAATACCCAATATGTGGGGGAAAACCACTGTTTGGGCACACGGCAGAGCTCGTAAGGGAAGGAGCGCCGTTTGACTTTTTCAAACTAAAATTGGCTGGAATTGAGATTGGACGCCATGTCGTGTTTGGAGAGCCCCTGATGCGCCTAAACAGTGGAAACCCCCACAAGTGACACCATTTTGGAAACTAGACCCCCTAAGGTACTTATCTAGATCTGTTGTGAGCACTTTGAACCCCCAAGTGTTTCACAAAAGCTTATAATGCCTGGGTGTGAAAAAAAAAAAAAACAATTTTCCACAAAATGATTTTTTAGTCCCAAATTTTTGAATTTTCCCAAAGAAATTGGACCCCAAAAGTTGTTGTCCAATTTGTCCTGAGTACGCTGATACCCCATATGTGGGGGGGGGGAAACTGTTTTGGGTGCACGGCAGGGCTTGGAAAGGAAGTAGTAACGTTTTGGAATGCAGACGTTGATGGGGGTCATGTTCAGTTTGCAGTGCCCCAGATGAGCCTAAACAGTGGAAACCCCCCACAAGTGACCCCATTTTGGAAACTATACCCCCTAAGGAACTTATCTAGATCTTTGGTGAGCACTTTGAACCCCCAAGTGCTTCACACAAGTTTATAATGCCCGGGCATGAAAATAAAAAATCCTATTTTTTTTCCCACAAAAAATATCTTTTAGTCACTAATTTTTTATTTTCTCAAGGGTAACAGGAGAAATTGGACCACATAGGTTGTTGTCCAATTTGTCCTGAGTACGCTGATACCCCATATGTGGGTGGGAACCACTGTTTGGGCGCACGGCAGAGCTCGGAATGGAAGGAGCACCATTTGACTTTTTCCAACCAAAATTGGCTGGAATTGAGATTGGATGCCATGTTGCATTTGGAGAGCCCCTGATGTGCCTAAACAGTGGAAACCCCCCACAAATGACCCCATTTTGGAAACTAGACCCCCTAAGGAACTTTTCTAGATCTTTGGTGAGCAATTTGAACCCCCAAGGCTTCACACAAGTTTATAACGTAGAGCCGTAAAATTTAAAAATCATATTTTTTCCACAAAAATGATCTTTTCACCCCAATTTTTATTTTTCCAAGGGTAACAAGACTCCAAAAGTTATTGTGCAATTTGTCCTGAGTGCGCTGATACCCCATATGTGGGGGTAAACCACTGTTTGGGTGCATGGCAGAGTTTGGAAGGGAAGGAGCGCCGTCTGACTTTTTCAACGCAGAATTGGCTGGACGCCATGTCGTGTTTGGAGAGCTCCTGATCTGCCTAAACAGTGGAAACCCCCATAAATGACGCCATTTTGGAAACTAGACCCCTCAAGGAACTTATCTAGATGTGTGGTGAGAACTTTTAACCCCCAGGTGTTTCACTAAAGTTTATAACGTACAGCCGTAAAATAAAAAATGTTTTTTTTTTTTACAAAAATGATTTTTTCATCCCCAATATTTTATTTTCACAAGGGTAACAGAAGAAATTGGAACCCAAAAGTTGTTGTCCAATTTGTCCTGAGTACGCTGATACCCAATATGTGGGAGAAAACTACTGTATGGGCGCACGTCAGGGCTCGGAAGGGAAGTAGTGACGTTTTGGATTGCAGACTTTGATGGAATGGTCTGGGGGCGTCATGTCGCATTTGGAGAGCCCCTGATGCGCCTAAACAGTGGAAACCCCCCACAAATGACCCCATTTTGGCAAATAGACCCCACAAGGAACTTATCTAGATGTGTGGTGAGCACTTTGAACCCCGAAGTGCTTCACAGAAGTTTATAACGTACAGCCGTAAAATAAAAAATCCTTTTTTTTTTTACAAAAATGATTTTTTCGCCCCCAATATTTTATTTTCACAAGGGTAACAGGAGAAATTGGACCCCAAAAGTTGTTGTCCAATTTGTCCTGAGTACGCTGATATCCAATATGTGGGAGAAAACTACTGTATGGGTACACGTTGGGGCTCGGAAGGGAAGTAGTGACGTTTTGGATTGCAGACTTTGATGGAATGGTCTGGGGGCGTCATGTCGCATTTGGAGAGCCCCTGATGCACCTAAACAGTGGAAATCCCCAACAAGTGACCCCATTTTGGAAAATAGACCCCACAAGGAACTTATCTAGATGTGTGGTGAGCGCTATGAAGCCCCAAGTGCTTCACAGAAGTTTATTGTTGTGAATGGGTTTGAGATGAGTTCTGAGCAGAGCCTCCCTCTGGTGGTTACAAGCGGTACTAGTGAGGATTGTGAAGACTGGGAATCAGGTGTTACTGATTGGTCTTATTTAAGGGAGTCATTTTCCCATCAGGGTTGCCGGTGATCAATTGTTCTGGTCTGAATCCTTCTTTTCAGTTTCCCTTGTAGCCTGCTGTGTCGTGTCTGCATCTCCTGCTATCAGATAAGACAATTTCTTATTTTGTGTTTTTGCTATATTTTTGCATTTGGTCCTGCACTTCTGTGGGGGCCTTCGGGTCCCCTCCGGGGGCTTTTGCCCTCTCAGTTTAGTCCAGCCACTGTGTTTTGTACTTTTGCTTTTTCCAGTTTTTTTCAGTGGCTGCTGTTTTGTTTTTTACACCAGAGAACTAATTTAGGTGGTAGAGGTCGTGTGATCTCAGGTGATTTTGAAATTAGTAGAGTTGGTGTTTTTCAGGGTTTTCTGGATTGCAGTAAGTACCCTTCCTGTCCTTTTCTATTTAGATAGTTTGGGCCCCAGCGTTTGCTCATACTATTTTCTTTCTGTGTCAGTATTTCCTCTTGTCTAACCGCCATTACATGTTTGGGGCTTTCTATTATCTTTGGGGTTCTGCTCCGGGGCAGATAGCTTTCCTATTTCTATCTTTAGGTGTAGTTAGTTTCTCAGGCTGTGACGAGGCGTCTAGGACCAACGTAGGAACGCTCCACGGCTGCCTCTAGTTGTGGTGGTTAGTCAGGGTACTGCAATCTCATAGATTCCAACTGCTCTGGTGTATTTCCTTTTTTGCCTGCACTCCTCAGCTACCGTAACATAACAGTATCACCGGCCATAAAAATTGTATGGTACTCACAGAAGGGAAAAAATATTTTGAAGGAAGAAAAGTTGTCAGAGATATTTTTCTGTTTGTTGCATTTTTTTTTTTTTTTTTCCCTCTGTATCTCTGGGTGCTGGGGAGGATCTTTTCTCCCAATGGAGTTTGCACAGTTGTCTGGCCGTGTGGATCAGCTTGCCACTGAGGTTCAGAGTATTGCTGCATATCTTGCTAGGTTGCCTGTTGTGGAACCTAGGATCCCCATGCCAGATTTGTTTTTAGGGGATCGAGCTAAGTTTCAGAATTTCAAAAATAATTGTAAATTGTTTTTTGCCTTAAAATCTAAGTCCTCAGGAAACGCAGCGCAGCAGGTTCAAATTATCATCTCTCTCCTGCGCGGCGATCCTCAGGATTGGGCTTTTTCCCTGATACCTGGGGATCCTGTTTTGAGTGATGTTGATGCATTTTTTCAGGCTTTGGGGTTATTGTACGATGAGCCTAATGTCACTGATCAAGCTGAAAAAGCCTTGTTGGCATTAAATCAGGGGCTTGATGACGCTGAGTTATACTGTCAGAGATTCCGTAGGTGGGCAGTCCTGACCAAATGGAATGACGACGCTTTGGCGGCCCTTTTCCGGAAGGGTCTGTCGGATAATGTAAAGGATGTTATGGTGGGATTCCCTGTCCCCTCTGGTCTCAATGATTCTATGTCATTGGCGATTCAAATTGACAGACGTTTGCGTGAGCGGAGAAGTATGCGTGGAGTGGTGTTGCCTTGTGAGCCAGCTGCTGAGCCCATGCAGTGTGATGGAGTGGTGTCTGGGGCACAGCGTCATGAGTTTCGAAAGCGCAATGGGTTATGTTTCTACTGTGGTGATGCCTCTCATGCTATTTCAGTCTGCCCTAAGCGGGGAAGACATTTTGCACGCTCAGTTGTCTTGGGTAGTGTTCAGACTAAGTTTTTATTAACTGTCACTCTGATATGCTCTCTGTCCTCATTTTCTGCTCAGGCTTTCGTTGATTCTGGAGCAGCTATTAACCTGATGGATTATGATTTTGCTAAGCGTTGTGGGTTTTCCTTGATACCCCTACAGAAGTCTATTCCTTTACTGGGGATCGATTCTACCCCTTTGGCTGAGAATAAACCCCAGTTTTCTACTCAGGTGATAATGAGGGTTGAACCTGATCACCAGGAGTGCTGCAAATTTTTGGTTCTATATAATCTGCATGACATTATAGTGCTGGGTTTCCCTTGGTTACAGTCTCATAATCCTGTTTTGGATTGGAAATCTGTGTCTGTAACCAGTTGGGGCTGCCAATGTGTTAGTGCCAACACTCCTGTTTTTTCTGCCTCCCCCAGGCTGAGGATGTTCCTGACTTTTTGTTTGATTTTTCTGATGTGTTTAGCGAAAGTAAATCTGCATCCTTACCTCCCCATAGGAGCTATGACTGCGCTATTGAATTAGTGCCGGTAGTAAATTCCCTAAGGGTCGCCTTTTTAACTTGTCTGTACCTGAACATGACGCTATGCGGTCTTATATCAAGGAATCATTGGAGAAGGGTCATATCAGACCATCCTCTTCACCCTTAGGTGCCGGTTTTTTCTTTGTGGCCAAAAAAGATGGTTCATTAAGGCCGTGTATTGATTATCGTCTCTTGAACAATATTACTGTGAAATATCAATACCCGTTACCCTTGATTTCTGACCTGTTTTCCAGGGTGAAAAACGCTACTTGGTTTACTAAGCTTGACCTCAGGGGGGCGTATAACCTTATTCGCATTAAGCACGGGGATGAATGGAAGACGGCATTTAACACCCCTGAAGGGCATTTTGAGTACCTTGTGATGCCCTTTGGGCTCACTAATGCTCCTTCCGTCTTCCAGTCCTTCATGAATGACATTTTCAGGGATTTTGTGGACAAGTTTCTGATTGTTTATTTGGATGATATCTTGATTTTTTCTAATGACTGGGACTCTCATGTGAAACATGTTCGAACTGTATTCCAGATTTTGAGAGAGAATGCTCTGTATGTGAAGGGATCAAAGTGTCTTTTTGGCGTACAGAAGATCTCATTTCTGGGATTCATTTTGTCCCCATCTGTTATTGAAATGGACCCGGTCAAGGTTCAGGCCATCTGTGATTGGGTCCAACCTACTTCATTAAAGGCTCTTCAGAGATTTTTGGGTTTTGCCAATTTTTATCGTAAATTTATTGGTAATTTCTCTGTTATTGTTAAACCATTAACTGATTTGACCAGAAAGGGTTCTGATGTGGTGAATTGGCCTCCTGAGGCAGTCTCTGCGTTTCAGGAACTTAAGCAGAGATTCACTTCTGCTCCTGTTCTACGGCAGCCTGATGTTTCTCTGCCATTTCAGGTGGAGGTTGATGCCTCTGAAATTGGGGCAGGTGCCGTTTTGTCCCAAAAAGATCCAGAGACCTCTAAAAGTAACCCTTGTGCCTTTTTCTCTCGAAAATTTTCTCCTACTGAACGTAATTATGACGTGGGTAATCGGGAGTTATTGGCCATGAAGTGGGCTTTTGAAGAGTGGAGACATTGGCTGGAGGGAGCCAAACATCAGGTGGTGGTCCTTACGGACCATAAGAATCTGGTCTATCTGGAATCTGCCAAGCGACTCAATCCTAGACAGGCCAGGTGGGCCTTGTTTTTCACACGTTTTAATTTTGTGGTTTCCTTTCTTCCTGGCACTAAGAATGTTAAGGCGGATGCCCTCTCGAGGAGTTTCCTTGCGGACTCTCCTGAGCTATCTGATCCCTCTGTTATTTTGAAGGAGGGTGTAGTTCTTTCCGCCATCTCGCCCAATTTGAGACTTGCTCTGGAGGGGTGTCAGGAGGATAGGCCCGAGCGCTGCCCTGTTGGAAAATTGTTTGTCCCGGACCAATGGAAAAAGAGTGTGATGTCTGAGATTCATTGTTCCGCATTGGCTGGGCATCCCGGAATTTTTGGTACCAGAGACTTGGTTAGTCGGTCCTTTTGGTGGCCTACCTTGTCTCGCGATGTCAGGGAATTTGTGCAGTCCTGCGGGACTTGCTCTCGCTCCAAGCCTTGCTCTCGCTCTAGTGGTTTGTTGATGCCATTGCCTGTGCCCAAGAGACCATGGACCCATATCTCTATGGATTTCATTTCCGATCTTCCTGTTTCTCAGAGAATGACCACCATCTGGGTAATTTGTGATAGGTTTTCCAAAATGATACATCTTGTGCCATTACCTAAGTTGCCTTCCTCCTCTGAATTGGTGCCGTTGTTCCTTCAGCACGTGGTTCGTTTACACGGCATTCCTGAGAACATTGTGTCTGACAGAGGAGTCCAGTTTGTTTCCAGATTTTGGAGGACTTTTTGTTCTAAACTGGGTGTTCAATTGTCTTTCTCCTCGGCATTTCATCCTCAGACCAATGGTCAAACTGAGAGAACAAACCAGACATTGGAGACTTATCTAAGATGCTTTGTGTCTGCTGATCAGGATGACTGGGTCTCTTTTTTGCCTTTGGCTGAGTTTGCTCTTAATAATAGGGCTAGCTCTGCCACTTTGATGTCTCCGTTTTTCTGTAATTCTGGGTTTCACCCTCGATTTTCTTCAGGACAGACGGAGGCTTCTGTCTGTCCAGGTGTTGACTCTGTTGTTGAGCGTATGCAGCAGATTTGGGACCAGGTAGTGGAGAGGTTGTCCTTCTCTCAGGAGAAGGCCCAGCGGTTTGCTAACCGGCATAGGACTGATGGTCCTCGGTTTAAAGTGGGGGACTTGGTCTGGTTGTCCTCAAAGAATATTCCTATGAGAGTAGCATCTCCTAAATTTAAGCCTAGGTTCATTGGACCTTATAAGATCATGGAGATTATTAATCCTGTTTCTTTTCGTTTGCTTCTTCCAGGGACATTTAAGATCCATAACGTGTTCCACAAGTCCTTGTTGAAGAGGTTTGTTGAGCCAGTGGTTCCTGCTGCTGTGCCTCCTGACCCTGTTTTGGTTGAGGGCAATCTGGAGTATGTGGTTGAGAAAATATTGGATTCTCGTTTTTCTAGACGAAGACTCCAGTATTTGGTTAAATGGAGAGGTTATGGTCAGGAAGATAATTCTTGGGTGTTTGCTTCGGACATCCATGCTAGGAGACTTATCCGTGCGTATCATAGAACTCATCCTGACCGACCTGGTTGCTCAAATGAGGGTTCGGTGACCCCTCCTCAAGGGGGGGGTACTGTTGTGAATGGGTTTGAGATGAGTTCTGAGCAGAGCCTCCCTCTGGTGGTTACAAGCGGTACTAGTGAGGATTGTGAAGACTGGGAATCAGGTGTTACTGATTGGTCTTATTTAAGGGAGTCATTTTCCCATCAGGGTTGCCGGTGATCAATTGTTCTGGTCTGAATCCTTCTTTCCAGTTTCCCTTGTAGCCTGCTGTGTCGTGTCTGCATCTCCTGCTATCAGATAAGACAATTTCTTATTTTGTGTTTTTGCTATATTTTTGCATTTGGTCCTGCACTTCTGTGGGGGCCTTCAGGGTCCCCTCCGGGGGCTTTTGCCCTCTCAGTTTAGTCCAGCCACTGTGTTTTGTACTTTTGCTTTTTCCAGTTTTTTCAGTGGCTGCTGTTTTGATTTTCTTACACCAGAGAACTAATTTAGGTGGTAGAGGTCGTGTGATCTCAGGTGATTTTGAAATTAGTGAGTTGGTGTTTTTCAGGGTTTTCTGGGATTGCAGTAAGTACCCTTCCTGTCCTTTTCTATTTAGATAGTTTGGGCCCCAGCGTTTGCTCATACTATTTTCTTTCTGTGTCAGTATTTCCTCTTGTCTAACCGCCATTACATGTTTGGGGGCTTTCTGTTATCTTTGGGGTTCGCTCCGGGCAGATAGCTTTCCTATTTCTATCTTTAGGTGTAGTTAGTTTTCAGGCTGTGACGAGGCGTCTAGGACCAACGTAGGAACGCTCCACGGCTGCCTCTAGTTGTGGTGGTTAGTCAGGGTACTGCAATCTCATAGATTCCAACTGCTCTGGTGTATTTCCTTTTTTGCCTGCACTCCTCAGCTACCGTAACATAACAGTTTATAATGTACAGCCGTAAAAACAAAAAAATAATTTTTTTTGTACAAAAATGATATTTTCGCCCCCAGTTTTTTATTTTCCCAAGGGTAGCAGAAGAAATAGGACAAATTGCCACAATAACCTTGGGGTCCAGAGTACGCTGAAACCCCATATGTGGGGATAAAACTACTGTTTGGACGCATGGCAGAGCTGAGAAGTGAAGGAAGCACCGTTTGACTTTTTCAACGCAGAATTGGCTGGAATTGAGATCAGACGCCATGTCACATTTGGAGAGCCCCTGATGTGCCTAAACAGCGGAAACCCCCCAATTCTAACTCCAACCCTAACCCCAACACACCCCTAACCCTAGTCCCAACCCTAACCACAAACCTAACCCTAACACACCCCTAATCCCAACCCTAACCCTAATCCTAACTTTAGCGCCAACCCTAACCCTAACTTTAGCCGCAACCCTAACCCTAACCCTAATGGGAAAATGGAAATAAATACTTTTTTTTAATTTTATTATTTTTCCCTTACTAAGGGGGTGATAAAGGGGGGTTTGATTTACTATTTATAGCGGGTTTTTATGATTGGCAGCTGTCACGCTAAAAGGCGCTTTTTATTGCAAAAATAGTTTTTGCATCATCACATTTTGAGAGCTATAATTTTTGCATATTTTGGCCCACAGAGTCATGTGAGGTCTTATTTTTTGCGGGACGAGTTGACGTTTTTATTGGTACCATTTTTGAGCACGTGACGTTTTTTGATCGCTTTTTATTTCGATTTTTGGGAGGTTAGAATGAACAAAAATCAGCAATTCATGAATTTCTTTTGGGGAGGCGTTTATTACCGTTCCGCGTGTGGTAAAATTGATAAAGCAGTTTTATTCTTCGGGTCAGTACGATTATGGCGATACCTCATTTATATCATTTTTTCATGTTTTGGCGCTTTTATAGAATAAAAACAATTTTATATAAAAAATAATTATTTTTGCATCGCTTTATTCTGTGAGCTATAACTTTTTTATTTTTTCGCTGATGATGCTTTATGACGGCTCGTTTTTTGCGGGACAAGATGACGTTTTCAGCAGTACCATGTTTTTTTATATCGGTCTTTTTGATCGCGTGTTATTCCACTTTTTGTTCGGTGGTATGATGATAAAGCATTGATTTTTTGCTTCGTTTTTTTTTTTTTTTAAGGGGTTCACTAAAGGGTTAACTAGTGTGACAATTTTATAGGGGGGGTCGTTACGGACGCGGCGATACCAAATATGTGTACTTTTATTGCTTTGTTTTTTTTATTTACAGGAAGAAGTGAATTTATTGGGGAATATATATATTTTTTTTTATTTATTTTGGATTTTTTTTTATAACACGTTTATTTTTATTTTTTTAACTTTTTTACTTTGTCCCAGGGTGGGACATCACAGTATTTTATCAGATCGCTGGTGTGACAGTGTGCACAGCACTCTGTCACACCAGCGATCGCTCAGGCAGTGCAGCAGGCTTCTCAGTGCCTGCTCTCGGCAGGCACTGAGGTAGCCGCCTCCCTCCAGGACCCCGGCGCCATCTTGGATCCGGGTCCTGGGAGGGAGGAAGCCCTCAGAACAGCGCGATCACATCGCGCTGCTCTGAGGGTCTCAGGGGGGCGCGCAGGGAGCCCCCACCCTGCGCGATCCTCCCCTGTGCCCCCAGTACACCGCGATCATGTTTGATCGGGGTGTGCAAGGGGTTAATGTGCCGGGAGCGGTCCGTGACCGCTCCTGACACACAGTCATGGGTGTCAGCTGACACCCGGCGGCGATTAGCTGCGCTCCCCCCGGGAGCGCAGCTGATCGCCTATGACGTACTATCCCGTCCATGGTCATACGGGCCCAGGTACCATGGACGGGATAGTACGTCCGATGGCAGTAAGGGGTTAAAGTCATGAATATGCACATATTCATGACTTTAATGAGCGGTACTATGTGACTACTGTAGGAAGGAAGCGCTGCGGAGAGCGCCGGGAGAAGCGGAGAGGCTGCAGAGACGCGCCGGCGGAGGGGTGAGTATAGCTATATTTACCTGTCCCGTTCCACTGCTGCGCGCTGCGTCCTCGTCTGACTCCTCTGGCTGTGAATGATCAGGCAGAGGGCGCGATGACGTCCTTAGTGCGCGCCCCGCCCCCTGCCAGATCATTCACAGCCAGAGGAGTCAGACGAGGACGCAGCGTGCAGCGGTGGAACGGGACAGGTAAATACCTCAGGTGCCGGGGTCCTGAGCCAGCGGTGACACCGGCACCTGTCCCCCATAGCGCGCTGGTGTCCCCGCCTACTCAGGACACCAGCACCTGGCCCCCAGCGACGAGAGGTGAGTATGTCATTTTTTTTTTTTTTTTTTTTGCAGCAGCAGCATATGAGGCCTATACTATGAAGATGACGCGCACCACATTGGTGGTACCAGGGCTATGGGGTACTCGGCACCGAGCCCATGGAAGTCTATGGGAGTTGTCACTGGCAGCAGAGCTCGGTCCGTGGCCCTGGCGGTCATGCAAGGGGGGAATATTTACAGGGGATTTTGATAATAGAACAGTTCGTGACGCCACCTGTGGTTTCTGATCCAATTGACCAGCGCTGCAGGGTAGATCTCTGAGGGGATGTTATGGCAGCTAGGTGTTAAGTCCCCCACAGGTGGGACTGGTCCCTCAAAGTCTATGGTGGTGATGCAGGGTGCAGATAAGAATTCAGTCACACACAATGCAGTCTCTTTCCATACCTTTACTTGTAGATGTTGCAGGTATGTCCCGGGAAGCTGGTCAGGTTGGAGAATGCACATTCAGGAAAACTGTTGAGCAGGTTAGAGGCCTCCTTTATCCTTTTAATGTGTGTGAGTACAACTTGCATAAAGTCAAGTGCAACTCTTTCAATAGCAACTGCGCCCGGCCAACATTGTGGTGGAGCCTTCTATGTCTCTGATTATCAGATGTTGAGAGAACTAAGTCTATATTTGCTGATCAGGCTAGACTCCTGTTCTCCCTGACTCCGGTTACGTATCAGCACTTAGGGCTACCTTCTGCGACTTGTAGTCCAGAAAGCCTCCGGTTTTCTTATTACTAGGCGTGAAGCACTAGCAACGCTTCGGACCCCGGTGTCCGGTTAACTGAGTGAGGGTGATTTGTCCCTTTAGTCACTCTTGCTTCTCCACTCGCCCTTCGCCCTGCTCTCGCTCTTAACATAAGCACGTGTAGCAATCGTACAAAGGTCAGCTTTCCTTCAGTGCTCACTGACCTGTTCTCAGTTGACTCGTTGGTATATCTGCTGTAATTCCTTTCCTTCCTTCTTTCTTAAGGAACACAGACAGCTTGTTCTGAGTAGCAGGTTAAGGGGTAGCTCTGACTAGGCTAGGATGATTCACTTCACCCGTACTAGCCTCCACTTTCTTATCAGATGAGCTACACAAGCTCTGTGTGGGTTCAGTCTTCTCTCCTCTCCCTCCAAGACTAATCTGATCTTCTCTGTCCAAAGACAGGAACTTGAATCTCCTCTGTCTAGCTCAGACTGAGCTCTGACTGGAATGACTCACTCCTGAGCCACCCTAGGCTTGACTGACTAACTTTTCTACGTCAAACTACTAAATAGTCTGATATGCCTCTAGTGGCAATGCTGAGAAGTGTGCGTGAATGAATATCAAGCTTTACAGTTACCTTCCTGTGCATTTTCCAGGAGACAGGTGTGCCTTGCGAAGCTGGGCCACACATCCCCCCCTAGTTAAACTCCGCACTCCCGGGCTGAAATAGAAAAGAAAAACATTTTTGTTTTTGCATATAACATCAACATAATAACTCATCCCTTGCGGGAGGTACGGACTCTTGAACGTTACATTTTGTACATAGATCAATAGAAAATTATCAAAATACTTTTCAATAAATACATAGTATAAGACAAGATTCTTGTGGAGGACCCGCACCAAAAACCTCCCACGTGGGTCCTGGGTGGGCTGCAGGACTTCATTGCTGCAGACCTCACTCTAGGCCACACCATACGGGTTTTTCTTCAGAGGTAGTAAGACTTTATGTAAAACCAAGATGGGGCACCGAAGTGCGAACTATTTACAAGAAAGTTTTTGGGCTGGCAAAGTCCACAGCCACGCAGTCCTTTGCATGATAAGACATTTTTCAAGTAAAATCACATTATACTTTAACCCTTTTTTACCCAGCCGGGTATTCTACTTTAAATAAGCATAGTAATAAACATTATTCAACATTTCTATAAAGTGCAAATTTTTATAAAACTTCTTCAAACTTTGTACATGTTCAGTTGCAGTAAACCCCTGTCTGGGTCCTACTGGTTTTCATCTTTCTTGCAAACTTCAATAACGTCTTCCACTCCTGGGGCTGGAACGACGCGGTGTTCTTTTGAACGCATAACAAAGAGATCATGTCCTGCGATCTATGTTTGAGTGGCTACATCCTTCATTTGAACTGGGAACCCAACGGGTACATCCTCAGAATAGAACGCAGGTTGCGTTGTAAAAGGTGCCACAGTATACAATTCAGGTTGCGATGCAGAAATGGTCGCAGATTGTGATGCAGAAGTGTACGCAGGGGGCGATGCTGAAGTAATCACAGGTTGCGATGCAGAGTGGGTCGCAGAATATGAGGCTGGATAGGATCTTGGTGCAGAGGAGGATGCAGGTTGCGATATTGGTGCACTGCTTGATGCTGACGCCAAAGATGACGCTGCTGGGGCTTGCGATTCCGAGTAGGACGCAGGTGCGCGCAGTGGCTCAGTTGGGAACGCACTAACCTGCTGCTGTCGCTGCTCCCAGTCGTTTTCTATCGCTGACAGTTGGGTCTCCTCCGGTGTCCCTACCGGGGATTGGCATTCCGCTGCGGCCTCCAGGCCTGGCTGGTACTCCGGAACGGGCAGGGCCTCCTCAGCCTCCTTCTCTCCCGCCGCTTCATCGGTGGAGTCGGGATCAGCACTTTTGGAGGCGGCCTCCGGTTTCTCATCAGCCGCTGGCACTGGTGCCACAGGTAATGGTTGCGCTCCTGGAGGGGAGAGTGTTGCGTCCCACAGCAGCCGCTGTTTCAGGGCACGCCAGCCTTTCTCCATCTCCTCCACTTCTTTGCGGTGGCGGGCCACATCTTCCAGCACCGCATCCACCTTCTCCATGACATAGAGGAGGAAGAGAAGGCGGATCTCTCTTGCAGTGGGGTAGGATCTCACATTATAGTAGCATTTTGAGAGGGCGGCCATAACTTTCGCGCCATAGGGGGGGTACGCCCACAAATGCACGCCCACCTTCTTCACCAGCGCCTCAGGGCGCGAATATGGCGGCAAAATGGCGGAAAATGGCGCCAAAAATGACAAAACAGCAAACAGTCTTTTCTGCACAAAACAGTCAATATAGGTAACACAGGACTCACAATTTGCAAGCTTCGTATCCTGTTCGTGACGCCAAAGATGACGTGCACCACATTGGTGGTACCAGGGCTATGGGGTACTCGGCACCGAGCCCATGGAAGTCTATGGGAGTTGTCACTGGCAGCAGAGCTCGGTCCGTGGCCCTGGCGGTCATGCAATGGGGGAATATTTACAGGGGATTTTGATAATAGAACAGTTCGTGACGCCACCTGTGGTTTCTGATCCAATTGACCAGCACTGCAGGGTAGATCTCTGAGGGGATGTTATGGCAGCTAGGTGTTAAGTCCCCCACAGGTGGGACTGGTCCCTCAAAGTCTATGGTGGTGATGCAGGGTGCAGATAAGAATTCAGTCACACACAATGCAGTCTCTTTCCATACCTTTACTTGTAGATGTTGCAGGTATGTCCCGGGAAGTTGGTCAGGTTGGAGAATGCACATTCAGGAAAACTGTTGAGCAGGTTAGAGGCCTCCTTTATCCTTTTAATGTGTGTGAGTACAACTTGCATAAAGTCAAGTGCAACTCTTTCAATAGCAACTGCGCCCGGCCAACATTGTGGTGGAGCCTTCTATGTCTCTGATTATCAGATGTTGAGAGAACTAAGTCTATATTTGCTGATCAGGCTAGACTCCTGTTCTCCCTGACTCCGGTTACGTATCAGCACTTAGGGCTACCTTCTGCGACTTGTAGTCCAGAAAGCCTCCGGTTTTCTTATTACTAGGCGTGAAGCACTAGCAACGCTTCGGACCCCGGTGTCCGGTTAACTGAGTGAGGGTGATTTGTCCCTTTAGTCACTCTTGCTTCTCCACTCGCCCTTCGCCCTGCTCTCGCTCTTAACATAAGCACGTGTAGCAATCGTACAAAGGTCAGCTTTCCTTCAGTGCTCACTGACCTGTTCTCAGTTGACTCGTTGGTATAACTGCTGTAATTCCTTTCCTTCCTTCTTTCTTAAGGAACACAGACAGCTTGTTCTGAGTAGCAGGTTAAGGGGTAGCTCTGACTAGGCTAGGATGATTCACTTCACCCGTACTAGCCTCCACTTTCTTATCAGATGAGCTACACAAGCTCTGTGTGGGTTCAGTCTTCTCTCCTCTCCCTCCAAGACTAATCTGATCTTCTCTGTCCAAAGACAGGAACTTGAATCTCCTCTGTCTAGCTCAGACTGAGCTCTGACTGGAATGACTCACTCCTGAGCCACCCTAGGCTTGACTGACTAACTTTTCTACGTCACACTACTAAATAGTCTGATATGCCTCTAGTGGCAATGCTGAGAAGTGTGCGTGAATGAATATCAAGCTTTACAGTTACCTTCCTGTGCATTTTCCAGGAGACAGGTGTGCCTTGCGAAGCTGGGCCACACAGATCATATGGGGCATAATTGTGCAGCATATGGGGGCATAATCTGTGGAACATATGGGGCATAACTGGAACATATGGGGCATAATATGGAGCATATGGGGGCATAATATGGAGCATATGGGGGCATAATCTGTGGAGCATATGGGGCATAATCTGGAGCATATGGGGGCATAATCTGGAGCATATGGGGGCATAATCTGGAGCATATGGGGGCATAATCTGGAGCATATGGGGCATAATATGGAGCATATGGGGGCATAAACTGTGGAACATATGGGGCATAATCTGTGGAAACATGGGGGCATAATATGGAGCATATGGGGGCATAAACTGTGGAACATATGGGGGCATAATCTGTGGAACATGGGGCATAATCTGGAGCATATGGGGGCATAATCTCTGAAGCATATTGGGCATAATCTGGAGCATATGGGGGCATAATCTGGAGCATATGGGGGCATAATCTGGAGCATATGGGGCATAATCTGGAGCATATGGGGGCATAATATGGAGCATATGGGGGCATATTCTGTCCCCGGGGCCTGTGGCTGTAAATATGGCTCTGTGAGATGCCGGATCTCTTTCACCCTACTTACAATTGGCGACGATTGCAGATAGCTTAACTCAGCTGCCGGCACACATGTTATGAAGAATCCAGAAGAGACTTTGATTTCTTTAAGAATTCTTGTTGAATGCATACAAACAGCAGCAGGTAAAAAAGACTTTCTTTAGACGGACTGAAAACACATGTGATTCTGATAAAATCAAGATGGAGAATGAAACACAGGAGAAAGAAGAAGGAAATGACATCACACCAGAAGAGGGAGACAGAGAGACAGAAGGGACAAACTTGATGTAAAGGGAGGATTTCAGCTATGCAAACACAGGGACACATAGCAACAGTAAACAATATGAGAGACTGCAATACAGCATGTAAAATACACAGGACAGTCTGTAAAATGTCTCATTCATGGGACATAACACTCCCCGTCTGAAATCTATAGATTTCAAAATTTTATGATGTCCACTGGAGATGTCACTGTAGACCTGAAAGACAAAAGGAAAAAACAAGCATGCAGGTAATAGCAACAACAGTTGAAGTCCAATTGGCATGGTCCAATGTTCAGTTGGAGGCATGAAGTCCTCAACAGCGGAATAATCCAAGTCCAAACGAAAACCCATCTTCGGATTGGGGAAGCCGCAACGTGCAAACACTTCCACCAACCCAATAATCCGCTGGAGAAAGTTAAAATATTACAATGTTCCAACACAGCTGGAGGAGTATATGGCGGTAGGCTCCCCGCCGTGAGCTGAGTTCAGAGACGAAGCTAAGATCATGTGACTCCTGCTCGAAGGAGCCAGCAGATGATTTGCCTGAAATGTATGTCAGCAGATAGGATGGCTGACCAGCTGAAAGGATGTCCAGGGTAACGAGAGCTCAGCTTCTGTACCTTTTTGCCGGTTTCTGAAGCGCTGGGAGAGGCTCCTGCAGCTGTAGTCTTCTTAGACACGTCGTAGGAAAGGTAGACTTGTCTCTTGATGACGGTTGAAAGAGTCTTTACAGAACTACGGGGCAGGACTTGTTGTAAGGCCTTTAGAGACTTCTTCGCCGTCTCCCATCTTTG
This sequence comes from Oophaga sylvatica, assembly GCA_033576555.1. Taxonomy (NCBI): domain Eukaryota; kingdom Metazoa; phylum Chordata; class Amphibia; order Anura; family Dendrobatidae; genus Oophaga; species Oophaga sylvatica. Next base: position 92,044 of record JARQOD010001269.1, read on the forward strand.
CTGTCTCTGAGATGGTGGCATAGTGTTCCCGTTGATATCCGGAGTAGCAAGCTGTCTCAGTGGTACTCTGCCTAGAACTGCGATGGGTGTCTTAAACCCGAGAGGACCGTCGATACTGTTTTCAACAGGCGAGGCTCCTCGTTTGATAGCAAGTTCCTTACAGGGTGATGCTTGGGAAGTGAACGTGTCTTCTTCAACATCCGCCAGTGAGCTGAGGCTGAATTGCGTGGGGAAAACGCTGGCACCATCGGTCAGAGGTAGGCTGTTGAGAGAGGGGCTCTCACTCTGAGCACTGAAGTCTAGCATGGCTTCAGTTTGACCAGGCTTGTGATGGAGATGGGTATCAAAGGTTGGGAACTTAGCAGTTACTTGCTGTGGATCCCTTGGCAACTTAGTCTTTGCTGGAAGAGAAGGTGAGGGAGCTACCCAGCTGTTATAGTTGTCTTCGGTGGGTTTGACGCTCATGACCCTGATGATCACTTTGTCTCCCTCTGTAGGTAGTAAGTTGTTGTCCTTGGTTGAAGGATCGAATGCTGTTATCTCGAGGTTGTAGTCTCGAGGATAAAGCGGACTTGAAATATCGGATGGTTGCCGTTGACACGTAGTGTCGTTTGACTTCTCCTTTATCCATTGGTGACGTGAGTATGACAGGGAGGACAAGTCGTTGTCATCCGACGTGATAACGGTTTTGTAAGAGGAGATGTCGTTCTGATTCTTTGTCTGGTCACTACAGACGTTGCCAATGATGACCCAGCCCAGCTCGAGGCGCTGGGCATATGGTTCATTGAGTAGTCCGTGGATTTGTTGACGCATCTTGTGCAATCGTATAATGTCTCTGCCGAGGAGAATTAGGATGTCTGCCTTATCATCCAGGGGTGGCATCTCTTTGGCTATCATTCTGAGATGAGGATGCTGAAGAGCGACTTCTGGTGTTGGGATTTCTTCCCTATTGAATGGTATTTGGTTACACTCTACAAGCGTGGGTAGTGGTATCTCCGTGGCGCCTTTCTCAAGAGAAGTTATTATGAGGCCACTGGCCCTTCTTCCAGAGGTTTGTAAAACGCCGCTGCAGGTGCCCAAGGTGTAGGGATAGACGTCTCCTTTTAAGTCAAACAAGTCAAAGAGTTCCGACCTGGCTAATGATTTGTTGCTCTGGTCATCCAGGCTAACGTACACCTTGACTGCCTTCTCTGGATGGCCCTTGGGATACACCCATGACAGGCAAATCTTCGCACAGGACTTGTCTCGAAGACCTTCTCCACAGACATCGGTGCATGAGGAAGATACTGCAACATGGCTTGTCACTTGGTCTGTACTCTCCCCGCCATGGCTTGTGGTGGGAGAAGGTGAAGACGCAGAGTCAGGCTGTGATGGATGGAGCGCCTGTACGTGGTCTTCGCTGTCGCACTCTAGACACATGATGGGGATGACACAGTCCTTAGCAAGATGTTCGGTAGAGGCGCAGCACCTGAAGCATACTCCAAACTTCTTCAAGAGCTCCTTTCGTTCTTGAAGGGGCTTCTTCCTGAAGCCGATGCACTTCTTCAGGGGATGTGGCAGTTTGTGAATTGGACACTGGCGATTAGGATTCTCAACCTTCTCACCTTTGTCGCTCTTATCTTGTGATACTGAAGGTGCCGGAAGAACATCAGTCTTCTTGATGGACATTGGAGCTTGGTGGCTCCTGTAGTTAAGACGTGGACTGTCGTGTTTAGTAGATGAAACAGGGTCGCTGTGTTCTCCATAGGAAAAACTTGGATCGGTCTTACACTCTGCGATATTTTCGATGAACTCGCAGAAGTAGGAAAATGGAGGGAAGGAGACTTGGTTTTCCCTTTTGTATTTTGATCCAAGCATAGCCCACTTATTTTGGATATTGGGTGGCAGCTTGGAAACTATTGGGGTTACCCCATGAGCAGTGTCCAGGTAGCTGAGACCAGGAAGGTACGGGTCTGCTTTGGCCAGCTGAAGCTCTAACAGGAGGTCGCTGAGCTCTTGGAACCTTGTACTGTCCTTATTAGATACCTTTGGAAAATCCTCTAGTCATTTGAACAGGGCCCTTTCTATGACCTCAGGACTGCCATAGCTTCTTTCTAGTCTCTTCCATGCGGCAGTGAGACCAGCAATGGGATTACTGATGTGGACAGATTTAAGTCTCTTGACCCGATCCGTGGATTGTGGCCCAAGCCACCTGATTAGCAGGTCTAGCTCTTCAGCAGCGGTGATGCCGAGATCACTGATCGTGGTTTCAAAGGTACACTTCCAACCCCTGTAGTTCTCAGGTTTATCGTCAAACTCTGTAAGACCGGTCTTAGTTAGATCGCGCCGAATCATGTACCTTGTGAGGCCAGTCATATCAGCATTCTCAGATTTTGGAAGGACCGATGCTGGCTGGATAGCTTTGTTCATACAGTCTGTGATTTGACCTGGGAATGCAGGTACGTATGGGGCAGCGTAGGCGTTCAGTCCATTAACTGGCTTAATGAGCTTAGTTTCTGCTACACATGGGACTGGAATTGTGTGATTGACCGGAGTGTGGTGACTGGCCTGCATATTGGCCTGTACGTAGGATTCTGAGTATAAGAGTTGGTGATTTGCAGGTTTCTGGTACATTTCGGTGCACAGAGGTGGATCAGGATACAAGATTGGCAGCGTATTGTAATTGTACTGACCTTGGGTGCAGGATGGGAATAAACGCTCTGTGTCCTGTTGTCTCAGGGGAGCATCAGTGTGGTCAGGAAGGATTGCAGGAGCAGGGATAGCGCTGTGTTGGCTTTGTACATAGTCTCTAGTACGCTTAAGAGGGTCTTCAGTATCAAAACCCTGATGTTTCAGGGGAGCATCTGAGTGGTCAGGAAGGATTGCAGGAGCAGGGATAGCACTGTGTTGGCTTTGTACATAGTCTCTAGTACGCTTAAGAGGGTCTTCAGTATCAAAACCACTTAAACTGATGCTGTCTCTTTGGCTCCCACTGATGGCTTGTTCCAGGACCTTTAACTTTGCCATGGCTATGGCGTGTTGGCGTTCCTTCTCTAGGGCCTCTAGGGCAGCTTGTATTTTAGTTGCCTCTAGGGCAGCTTGTATTTTAGTGGCCTCAGTTTTCATTTCAGTTTCCTTTTGAGCAAAGGCAGCTTGTATTTTAGTGGCCTCAGCTTCCGCACGTGCCTTTATGAGCTGTTCGCTGAGGGTTGAGGATTTTGGAGAGCGTGACTTAGATGGTCGCTTTGACTGTCTGGCAGAGCCAGAAATTCAAGATGACATCCCGGCTATTAGTGCGATTCTTGCCTCTGTTTTGGCTTTTATATCGCGCACCATGCTTTCTCTCTCAGAGTTAAGTTTTTGGAAAGCTTGCAGCTCTTTGCAGGTAACTGATGGGTTAAGTCTTTTTAACACTGCGATATATTGGTCTGTTATTTTTGCATAACATTGATAATCTGAACACAGTTGTGCGAGAGCTCCCTCCAGTGGTCGTTGGAGAGAAGCAGGCTGAGTCAGGCTATTTATGTGGCATAAGAGTTTTTGCCATAGCTCTGCTGTTGCACGGAGAAGATCATGTTTACTGGATTCTAGATTCTCCCTTATTTTCCATGTTGGCTTTGTGACACGTCTAGCCTTCTCACTAAATGGTGGATCAGGGTCTATGCACTCTTCCTCTGACAATGGGTCTGGCAGAGACTGTGTAGTCATTCCTTCAGCCATCCTGATTCACAGGGAGAAGGGGAGCTGTATAGACTCTTATATGTTGAGAGTGGATGCTCTTCAGGAAGTTCTGTAGCTTTATAGAAGCTGTGGGTTTTACAGATGAATCTGAAAAGTCTTTTTTACTATTCTGTCCCCGGGGCCTGTGGCTGTAAATATGGCTCTGTGAGATGCCGGATCTCTTTCACCCTACTTACAATTGGCGACGATCGCAGATAGCTTAACTCAGCTGCCGGCACACATGTTATGAAGAATCCAGAAGAGACTTTGATTTCTTTAAGAATTCTTGTTGAATGCATACAAACAGCAGCAGGTAAAAAAGACTTTCTTCAGACGGACTGAAAACACATGTGATTCTGATAAAATCAAGATGGAGAATGAAACACAGGAGAAAGAAGAAGGAAATGACATCACACCAGAAGAGGGAGACAGAGAGACAGAAGGGACAAACTTGATGTAAAGGGAGGATTTCAGCTATGCAAACACAGGGACACATAGCAACAGTAAACAATATGAGAGACTGCAATACAGCATGTAAAATACACAGGACAGTCTGTAAAATGTCTCATTCATGGGACATAACAGGGCATAAACTGTGGAACATATGGAGCATAATCTGTGGAACATGGGGGCATAATATGGAGCATATGGGGGCATAAACTGTGGAACATATGGGGGCATAATCTGGAGCATATGGGGGCATAATCTGTGGAACATATGGGGCATAATCTGGAACATATGGGAGCATATTCGGGCATAATCTGAAGCATATGGGGGCATAATCTCTGAAGCATATTGGGCATAATCTGGAGCATATGAGGGGCATATTCTGTGGAGCATCATATGGGGGCATAATCATTTTTCACCTTAGGCTTATACGCGAGTCAATAAGTTTTCCCAGTTTTTTGTGGCAAAATTAGGGGGGTCTGCTTATACGCGGGTCGGCTTATACATGAGTATATATGGTAGATTTTAGGCAACATTCTAGTTTTATAGGGGGGTCGTTACGGACGCGGCGATACCAAATATGTGTACTTTAATTGTTTTGTTTTTTTTATTTACAGGAATAAATGAATTTATTGGGGAATATTTACTTTTTTGCTGTGTCCCAGGGTGGGTCATCACTGTATATTATACATGGCATTATACAGTGTATAATACCAGATCGCTGGTGTGACAGTGTGCACAGCACTCTGTTACACCAGCAATCACTCTGGCATCGCTGCAGGCTTCTCAGTGCCTGCTGTTAGCAGGCACTGAGGAAGCCGCCTCCCTTCAGGACCCGGATGGACCCCGGCGCCATCTTGGATCCGGGGTCCTGCAGGGAGGAGGGACCCTCGGAACAGCCCCCTCCCTGCGCGATCCTCCCCTGTGCCCCCGGTACACCGCGATCATGTTGATCGCGGTGTGCCAGGGGTTAATGTGCCGGGAGCGGTCCGTGACCGCCCCTGACACATAGTGCCGGGTGTCAGCTGTGATAATCAGCTGACACCCGGCTGCGCTTCCCCCGGGCGCCAGGTATGATTTTCTAGGCGCCACTGGCGACCTGGCGCCCGAGTTTGTCGAACCCTGGACTATACTTATAAACCGCATTACTACCATATAGACTATACTTATATACTGCATTACTGCCATATAGACTATACATATATACTACATTACTGCCATATAGACTATACTTATATACCGCATTACTGCCATATAGAATATACATATATACTACATTACTGCCATATAGACTATACTTATATACCGCATTACTGCCATATAGATTATACTTGTATACCGCATTACTGCCATATAAACTATACTTATATGCCACATTACTGCCATATAGAGTATACTTATATACTGCATTACTGCCATATAGACTATACATATATACTGCATTACTGCCATATAGACTATACATATACCACATTACTGCCATATAGAGTATACTTATATACTGCATTACTGCCATATAGACTGTACTTATATACTGCATTACTGCCATATAGACTATACATATATACTGCATTACTGCCATATAGACTGTACTTATATACTACATTACTGCCATATAGACTGTACTTATATACTGCATTACTGCCATATAGACTACATATATACTACATTACTGCCATATAGACTATTCTTATATACCGCATTACTGCCATATAGATTATACTTGTATACTGCATTACTGCCATATAAACTATACTTATATACCACATTACTGCCATATAGACTATACTTATATACTGCATTACTGCTATATAGACTATACATATATACTACATTACTGCCATATAGACTATACTTATATACCGCATTACTGCCATATAGATTATACTTGTATACTGCATTATTGCCATATAAACTATACTTATATACCGCATTACTGCCATATAGACTATACTTATATACTGCATTACTGCCATATAGACTGTACTTATATACTACATTACTGCCATATAGACTGTACTTATATACTGCATTACTGCCATATAGACTATACATATATACTACATTACTGCCATATAGACTATACTTATATACCGCATTACTGCCATATAGATTATACTTGTATACTGCATTACTGCCATATAAACTATACTTATATACCACATTACTGCCATATATACTATACTTATATACTGCATTACTGCTATATAGACTATACATATATACTACATTACTGCCATATAGACTATACTTATATACCGCATTACTGCCATATAGATTATACTTGTATACTGCATTATTACCATATAAACTATACTTATATACCGCATTACTGCCATATAGACTATACTTATATACTGCATTACTGCCATATAGACTATTCTAATATACTGCATTACTGCCAAATAGACTGTACTTATATACTACATTTCTGCCATATAGACTATACTATATACTGCATTACTGCCATATAGACTATACTTATATACTGCATTACTACCATATAGACTATACTTATATACTGCATTACTGCCATATAGACTATACTTATAAACCGCATTACTACCATATAGACTATACTTATATACCGCATTACTGCCATATAGACTATACTTATATACCGCATTACTGCCATATAGACTATACTTATATACTGCATTACTGCCATATAGACTATACTTATATACTGCATTACTGCCATATAGACTATACTTATATACTGCATTACTGCCATATAGACTATACATATATACTGCATTACTGCCATATAGACTATACTTATATACTGCATTACTGCCATATAGACTGTACTTATATACTGCATTACTGCTATATATACTATTACTCATATAATATACTATACATTACTGCCATATAGATTATACTTGTATACCGCATTACTGCCATATAGACTATACTTAAATGCCACATTACTGCCATATAGAGTATACTTATATACTGCATTACTGCCATATAAACTATACTTATATGCCTGCCATATAGAGTATACTTATATACCGCATTACTGCCATATAGACTTTACTTATATACTGCATTACTGCCATATAGACTGTACTTATATACTGCATTACTGCCATATAGACTATACTTATATATTACATTACTGACATATAGACTGTGCTTATATACTGCATTACTGCCATATAGACTATACATATATACTACATATAATAAAACAAGATGGGAGCTAGCAATATACATGGGTGGTAAATAAAGATGTCCTATGCAAGATAATATACCACCACCATGGGCTATAATGGATAAATAGACCAACTACAAGAGATATGGGAAACCACACAAAGAAACTAATTGTAGTCAAAAAGTCAATATAAAATGTAACATTTATTAAAGGATATTAAAATCCAGGAATAAGGCAAGAATGGGGATGTATAATCACAATACACACATGGTAAGCAGGGCCATGTGGTCAAACAAGAACCCACACATGGGTTAATGGATATAACAACATCTCTGGTACAATAGATGGCAAGACAGGAGCGAGTTGGAAAACATCATATGCATGTGCAAATAAACCATTGTGGAAGATACATCCAGAACATCGCTAAGAGTACACAATAAATCATAACAACAAATGAAAATGATTACCCAGAGGTGAGGGATCAGTGACCACAGGGCCTCCCCGACGCGCGTTTCGGAGTTTGAGCAAACTCCTTCCTCAGGGGGCGCTTGCTAGAGTCCCGAAATGGGGGCTCTATATAGGCTGTCAGGTGGCGCGCAGCCGCCGCTGCAGTATCGTTACCACCCGGAAATCACTTCCGCATGCCAGGGCCGGAAGCACGTGGGGCCCCACGTGCTCCAGCGTCTGACGTCACCGGAAGTGATGCCGGTGGCATTGAACACAGACGGCGCATGCGTCTACCCACCCTGACCTGGATGCCAGTGAATAAGATGGCGATACATGGCTGATGACATAGGGGATAATACAAATACAACATAATTCAGAAATAGAAGATAGAACAACAACAGTAATATAGGAATAGAATAATAGTAAATATATCCACATTGTGCAAAACGATAATTGACAATAACATAGAATAAATAATAAGAAAAACAATATAATGCCATATACCAATACACACAAATACAACAAATAAACAACAGTATAGTAGACACAGATAATGTAATATTAACGTGTGAAACGTAGATGGAGGTGTCTCGCACAGATACTGTTGTCCAACAGAAATCCGGAAAATGTAAAAGAATGTGAAGATCTATGAAAAAACAAACATGATTAAAAAAGATTAAAAACTACATGTGTTAATCGCGAACTACACAATAGTGGCATAACCGAGAGATCACAGGAATGGAGCATAAGAATTGTTTTCATTTAAACCATATGGGTGGATGGTCTTCAAGGTCCATATCCACCTTGTTTCAGATTGCGCCAATCGTCTTGACAGGTCCCCACCACGTATGTTAATTTTAAGAGCATCAATGCCTCTGACTTTAAGTAGAGATCCATCACATTGGTGGTGTTCAAAAAAATGACGTGGAAGAGTTTTCAGAGAAGAGGTGTCCGTGCTAGTGGAAGCTGCGGAGATGCCCAAAACATGTTCTCTGACCCTCACCTTCAATTGCCTCGTGGTCAATCCACATAAAGCAATCCGCAAGGGCAACTAGCACAGTAAATGACATACCTGGATGTACATGTAATGCGTTGACGGATGTCATAACTTTTCGTGCCAGATGAATTACTAAATGTGGAACAGCGTACTATGTTAGGGCATGCCACGCATCTTCCACATATACTACATTACTGCCATATAGACTATACTTATATACTGCATTACTGCCATATAGACTGTACTTATATACCGCATTACTGCCATATAGACTGTACTTATATACCGCATTACTGCCATATAGACTATACTTATATACTGCATTACTGCCATATAGACTATACTTATATACTGCATTACTGCCATATAGACTGTACTTATATACCGCATTACTGCCATATAGACTATACTTATATACTGCATTACTGCCATATAGACTGTACTTATATATCGCATTACTGCCATATAGACTATACTAATATACTGCATTACTGCCATATAGACTATACTTATATACCGCATTACTGCCATATAGACTATACTTATATACTGCATTACTGCCATATAGTTCAATTCAATTCAATTCAAAGAAGCTTTATTGGCAGGACTAAATACACATTAATTTTGCCAAAGCAAGTGTACAAAAGGGAATAGGGATAGGGATGTTGGGTAGGGGCAGATCTAGGGTAGGAGCTATGAAGTCCATGGCATAGGGAGGGGTCATGGGGGCGCAGGTCCGGGGTGGGGGCTATAGAAGTCTATGGCATAGGGAGGGGGGATGGGGGCAGATCCGGGGTGGGGGCTATAGAAGTCCATGGCATAGGGAGGGGGGATGGGGGCAGATCCAGGGTGGGGACTATAGAAGTCCATGGCATATCATAGTTCTCTTTCTCACAGTCTATGGCATTCGCTCACATACCGCGCTGCTATCTCCGCTGCTCTCTCTTCTTCCCCCAGCAAGATATATGTTTTCTCTTCCTCCTTCATGGTGATGAAATCCGGGAAGAGATGTGAGAGTCTCCTGAAGTGAGTGTCCCTCACTGCTGAGTATTTGGAGCAGTGTAGCAGGAAGTGGGTTTCGTCCTCTATGGCCTCCTGGTCACAGTGTTGGCATAGTCTTTCCTCCCTGGGCTTGTAGCTCTGCCTGTGTCGGCTGGATTTGATGGCCAGACTGTGGGCACTGAGTCTATACCGGCTCAGGATCTTGCGGTCTCTGGGGTCCGGGAGTTTCTCCAGGTATGGGGCCAGACTGTAGTCTCTCTGTAGACTCCGGTACATGGTCAGTTTCTGGGAGCTGATGATGTCGTTCTTCCAGTCACTGACATACCTCTCCTGGCCTTCGTCTACCATCTTCCTGATTTTGGCTTTTGTCAGGTTGTTGTGATTGGTGTTCTGGTCAGGTTGGGTTTGGGTGAGCTGTTCCGAGGGTCCTAGTTTTTCTGTTTCACCAATGTGTGTCAGGGCTTTATGGTGATGGGAGCTTGGATTGCTCCTATGAAGGTGAGCCCGGAATGACAGTGCCCTCTTTAGAACCGTTAGGTGTAGAGGGAATCTGCCCAGCTCGGCCCGGCAGGCACTGTTGGAGGTGCTCCAATGGACTTGGAGAAGGTGCTTGCAGAATTCCAGGTGGAATATTTCTGTTGGGCTGGAATCCCACCTTGACCAGTCTGGGTAGGTGTGAGGACCCCAGACTTCACTGCCATACAGGAGGATTGGGGCGATGACAGAGTCGAAGATTTTTAACCAGACCCTCACTGGTGGTTTCAGATGGTAGAGTTTCCTTTGGATGCCATAGAAGGTTTTACATGCCTTGTCTTTCAGGGTCTCTATGGCTTGTTTGAAGCTTCCTGACCGGTGAATCTCTAGGCCAGGTAGGTATATTTGTCTGTTTCCTGTAAGGGGCATTTGTTGAGGAAAATGAAGGGTGCTGGTCTAATTTTCTCTTTCTCCTCGGGAACACCATGAGGTTGGTTTCTTTAGGTTGACCGGTAGTGCCCAGGTGGAGCTGAATTTCTCTAAAATTTTTTAGGTTGTCTTGGAGGCCTTTCTCGGTTGGTGACAGAAGCAGCAGGGCTCTGCATACAGCAAATTTCACCTGGGTGTCGTGGAGGGGGGGACCTGTGAGTGGAAGATTCCAGAGCGGGAGCCAGCTCGTTTATGTAAATGTGAAGAGCGTTGGACTTAGGCTGCAGCCTTTTCTGACTCCCCAAAGGCTCGCTGGAAATAAAACCGTTCTTTTAAACCCTTCACAAATCACATGCAGAGGTTCTCTGTGTAGGAAACTTTTGATAACATCGTAGGTCTTTGCCCATTCCGCTCTCCAGCAGTTTCAGGAATAAGCCCGGTGCCACACCGAATCGAAGGCCTTTTTAAAATCCACGAAAAAAGGCGTATATCTTCCCGTTTTTGTATTGTGGACGTGTCTCGAATGAGGCTGTGCAGGGGATAGATGTGGTCAGTGGTGCGGTGGGGTTTTGGGATGAACCCTGCTTGGCTCTTGCTGAGGACGTTATGTTCGGTGAGGAAACTGAGGATCCTCTTGTTCAGATCTGTGTTGAACAGTTTCCCCAGGTTGCTGCTGAAAACATATGCCTCGTATTCGGGTGGGTCATACCTGTACCCATTCTTGTGGATGGGTGTGATGAGGCCTTGGTTCCAGGTACGAGGGAATAGCCGGCACTTAGCACAATATTGAAGAGTTTAACCATTGCAGCCTGTATTTCTGGTGGGGTGTACTTCAAACATTTCTGTAGGATTCCATCCAGGCCACCGGCTTTTCTACATCTTAT